>CM055278.1:33918292-33968449 GCA_029237695.1 Conchocele bisecta
CCATTTGTGTTTGTTTTTTGACTCCTCCCACAACTCCTCTATCTCTTTTTTCCCCATGTTAAATTCCTATAGAGAAATACATTTTTCGAAATAAAACCAATATTTGACCAAATTTCACGAAATAAAAAGAAGGCTCATTCTTAACTTTTCCTTTAATTTAATATTATCAAAAAAAATATTGTTTTTGAATTGTTTATATGGCTGTAAAATTTGGGCAGCTTTCGTGAAACAGACTATAAATGATTAGCAACGTTGACAATCTGACCGTGTTAACGCAAGCGGTTGTTTAATAAGATGTGCGATTTTCCATGAAATATTCTTTGTAAATGACGTCGAAGGTTGACGAAGATTTCGTCGCAAATGCACGGCAGACTCGTATTCCGCATTTGCTCAGAACATTTCGGCATCTTTCGACGTCGTAAATTTTGTAAATGTTTTTCATGATATATCGCACATCTTCTTTGGTACAATGTACAAATTATAATTCCGCATTTGCAAATGCGTATTTCTAGTTTGTACATTGTACCTAAGAAATTTCCCCAACTTTCGACATCATTTACGGAAAATATAGTAAATTCTGGAAATCATTTTCTTCAAATATCGCACATTTCCTAAGGCACACAATCACATGGCGTGTCTCATATATACGGGACGGTGCTACAATATATCGTACATGTATTAATAAATAATATATATATATATTTATATTTATATATAGTAATTTCCAATAACCTCCGAAGGGAAGCACATTTAATATACATTGTTTTCAAGTCACTCTTTTTATTAAATTTTCGACCACATGGTCTTTATCAAAATACAAATGTAGTGTGAAACTGTAGTGGTAGTCCTATGTGACGTCTATAGTGTAAATGTATTGGCAGTACTATGTGACGTCCATAGTGTAAATGTATTGGCAGTACTATGTGACGTCCATAGTGTAAATGTAGTGGTAGTCCTATGTGACGTCCATAGTGTAAATGTATTGGCAGTACTATGTGACGTCCATAGTGTAACACTATGGACGTCACATAGCACTGCCAATACAATTTCACACTATTTTGATAAAGACCATGTGGTCGAAAATTTAATAAAAAGCGTGACTTTAAAACAATATACATATATAATTATATTCTTTAGCTTTGTGGTCATACGTTTTTGTCCCCTTTTGAGACATAATTTAGCATCTATCTCTTTGACTATTCAACATGTAGTCATCACTAAATCTATAATATTGACTGCCACGTGGTTTTGTAGCACAGCAACTGGTATTTCAAATGGAATTTACGTAGACACGTTGCCTAACAACGCTCAACGTAGGTAAACATGTAAACCAATTGACACCCTCATGATGTTGAACCATACGTTTAACCATGTATATGTTATAACCACGTACATTTGAGAGTAGCATTTGCTTGCCAAAAACCTACTTTCAACAATGGTTATTAAATATTATTATATGACTGAGAAGTACAGCCAATGAGATTGCCCCCCTACAGGGTCACTTGCGAGACTAGTCCGAGAGTGATATTCTAAATGTGATATTGACCTGGATGCGCGACTCACTGATCACGCAACGGAAACATGACACGGTTCAACGACGAGCCAATTGAACAAAACTACGCAAATAGAAAGAATCACAAATATACTTCGCAGTTGACAACAAAATAACAACAATGGATGCAAACTGAAGAAAACATGTACATACATGTCAGTCGAGTTTCAGCAAAAACATAAGTCATATAATAACATAATATATCCTACGGCCTCGGTGAATATGTCTTTTCGAAGGTCCGTAATTCTCGTGTACACCTCTTCAAAAAGTAAATAATTGTACAATATTGTTACTGTTAAATACAACTGTATGCCAATAACTTGTCGTGGTCACCTCCTAAAATCCATAAATATAAATAAAAATCATGATACAAATGGTGTGCTTTGTTATGCCTTGGACTCATCATTCCACATGTTTTAATGTTTCTTTCATACAACACGTATATATACTTATGTTATATTTTCTTATTATACATAGTACCTGTATCCGCAACCTATACAACGCCCTAGGAGTGACAACTTCTAACCCTTACAATGATGAATTAAATTTTGTCGTCTGCTGACTATTTTTTATTTTCATCATCAAACACATAGTTTGTCAGAATTTTAGAATCATTTTCAATGGAAATGATTCTAATGTGCTGCCAAACCATGTTTTTATTGAAGAAACAAAATGCAAAATTCGAAAGAACAGCAGACGACAATTTTTGTTTCCTGCATTCTAAGATTTAAATGTTGTCTAAAGTACATGCCCGTTTGTAATTAGTTATACATATATTTCAAAGTCAAGGGCACGTGCACTTGTAACCTTAACGATGACCAGTACTATAACCTTTACTAAATAAATCTGATTGGATGAACATGTAGAAACAATCAGAGGAAAAGCGAATACGTGTTCAGAACGTATTATAATTAACTGCACATAGCTCGTGTAATCGTTATTCAAGACTCGCGGACACGAACAATGGAAAATAGATTACCAAATGATGCGATAGATAGAAAACACGATCTAGATGCGGGGGAGAAGGTAGCGCACCCATCCGCAAACAGAGGAGAGGAGGTTAAACCGCGGGCCAAGATCGGACTGCTTGGCGGGATATCGTTTACAGCGGGGAGCATTATCGGGTCTGGGATTTTCATATCACCCAAGGGGGCGTTACAGAATGTCGGGTCTGTCGGAATGAGCTTGGTGGTGTGGGCGTGTTGTGGCGTGGTGACTATGATCATGGGTCTGTTGTATGCGGAGCTAGGAGGACTAATTCCACGGTCAGGGGGAGATTATACGTACATTAACACGGGACTCGGCGCTGCGCCTGCATTTGTATCAGGTATATTTTAGACTTAGTCCAGCTGCGCATTGATCTAAAGAGGGCAGTATACATGTACAACACCGCCTGCACAAATCCTGCCACTGCCACTGGTTGGCTAAACCTGCCACTATTTGGCTAATCCTGCCACTATTTGGCTAAACCTGCAACTATTTGGCTAAACCTGCCACTATTTGGCTAATCTTGCTACTATTTGCTACATGTAATTACTTCAAACGAATTGAATAGTGTGCTATAAATCAAGCCGATTTATTTACTGAGCCTGAGCTGTGATACAGCTCAGGCTCAGTCAATAAAACTGCTTGATTGCGAGTTGATATTGCCAATATATGTTCAGAAGCGTTGGCATCATGACAAACCCAAATGAGAAGTACTAGACTAAGTATACCATACCATGCCCAATATATATCAGGTAATACTTAGGCAAGCCGCCACTTTGATCAAATCCTCAGTAGTAGATTGTACGTACATTAAAGGTACATGCCCACTCAGAAGCAGAAGGCACACACTGTTCTTGATAGGACTTAAATAAGTGTATCATTGTGTCACTATTCCGCCAGTTCTGGTGCCCGCTATACAGATGTATTCATTTAGTAATATTTATTTTACTGATAATGACTCGCGGTGGTATCAGGCTATGTTCATATGAAAATGAGGCATATTTTTTAATCATTTATACGAAGTAAATGCATCACATGAACAAATAATATTTTCGCCAGATTATGAAGTATAATCATTGAACGTCAAACAATAAATACAGAGAATAAATAGTAGTTTCCGTTAACATGTTAAGGAAACACGGTTATCGCCCCTGATATCAGTGTGGAAATTTACGTCTGATATAAAATGTATACTAATGCCAATCAATTCGTGGGGTACTGGTGAATGAATGTTTATTTTGTCAGAAAATGTCCCAGTTGATGTCTCTGATATAAAGAACATGTTGTGCCTACTGAGTGGGCATGTACCTTTAACAAATGCCTCATTTATATCAGGCAACGAGTGGACTGGGTGTGCTTTGATCAATTACACGTACATGCTGATGATGTATACACTTTTTAAAAAAAATCCAGGCTATTGGATTGGCGAAAGCCGGGCGGGCGGGCGGGCGGCGGGCGGCGTCCACAATCAATGTTAAGTTTTCGTGTTTGAGTCCATTTCTTTGTTACTGTACCACATAGGACCACCAAACTTTCACAGCTTCGTAATCCAGGGGTGCCCACCACATATCATTATCCAACATGTTACTTTTTTTTTAACTTGACCCATTTTTTCCGCGCAGTCGACTTAGCCATTTTCAATGTTAAGTTTTCGCGTTTTCAATGTTAAGTTTTCGTGTTTAAGTCCATTTCTTTGGTACTGTACCACCTAGGACCACCAAACTTTCACAGCTTCATAATCAATGGGTGCCCACCACATATCACTATCCAACATGTTACTTTTTTTTTTAATTACTTGACCAATTTTTCCGCGCAGTCGACTTAGCCATTTTCAATGTTAAGTTTTCGCGTTTACAATGTTAAGTTTTCGTGTTTAAGTCCATTTCTTTGGTACTGTACCACCTAGGACCACCAAACTTTCACAGCTTCATAACCAAGGGGTGCCTACCACATACAACTATCCAACATGTGACAATTTTTTTAACTTCACCTATTATTTCTACGTAATTAACTTAGCCATTTTCAACGTTAACTTTTTAACGTACGTCTGGTTAAATTTTTTGGTTAAAACTTTTTCGTTATACTATATCTCTGCAACTGCTTCGCCAATTACCTTGAAACTTCACATGGGTGTTTATCATCGTCCATATTTTCATTCTAACCCCCAACCGTGCGGCCCCTGTGCGCAATGTCAAGGTCAAATTACTTTGAATTTATTTGTTAAAGTTTTTTCCTGTACTATATCTCTGCAACTGCTTCACCCATTACCTTGATATTTCACATGGGTGTTTATCATCATTGTCGCACCCGCTTGCGGAAAGCGCGATATCGTCGGCATTTTGGCATACGTCCGTCCGTCTGTACGTCCGTACGTCCGTGTGTCCGGTTAAAGTTTTTTCGTTAAACTTTTTCCATCTACTATATCTATTTTTTTAGAGTCCATGCCTCGCCCCAAGGCCATGCTTGGAAAAAACCTGGCCTTCGTGGCTTTACCTCGTTTCTTGTTTTAAATTTAAAAAAGGAACAGTTTACTGCCAATAATTGACGTAATTACGTTAATTACAAATACAGGACACGGGAAGGAAAATGTTCGTGGAATAAACTGTGCTAAATACTATGGGTTAATTGACGGGAACATGTCAGCTAGCGTAAATGTCTTTTACAACTACTTACACGTTTGTACGTAGCGCTCATAAACATATGTTTTATCACCGTGTGGATACCAATTTTCAAGGTAGATATCTGATGTCTCAAAATTCGGCATTCGTCCTGTTCACGTAATGTGTTGATACATAAAGCATGTTTAAATGAATGTCGTTGATCGATCATTGACTTATATCCATAATAATGCAATAAGTATAATCGGTGTTTAGCTGCACCTGGTAAACGATATGTTAATAGGTGTTAATCACTCTTTGTCCAATTCCGCGCGGCCCGATCGGCGCAGGTGCGCGTTTTGATAATTTACCAAAAACACGTATATTTGTGGTAGATTATTGCATTAAAATGATTAAAATGATTAAAATGATTAAAATGATTAACATGATCATAACACATACTAATTCAGTCAATTCAATGACAATGTATGGTATAAATATCCGCTAACGGACGTACAAGCAACTTCGAACAGCCTTTGTAGCCTTTTCCAGCCTTTGGGGTGTTTAGGGTGACCGAAACGACATGGCAAAACAGCGATGCAATAATCAATAATGGAACTCCGGATGTCACTTAGAATGTAATCAACACAAACGCATGGAAACAGTGCGAATGAATAAAGCATCAATCCAAATGCGATTTAGACTACAACCAAGAAGATTTCAAATGTCACAAACACGAATGACGAATACAATAACATGAAAGTAAGTTGTAATGGCACCAGTCAGCAAGCATCAATCCACATATAATTGTAATAAGACGGATAGAACTTAGAATGTCATCAGCAAGCAAGCATCAAGCCTAATATAATTATGGCGGATATTACCTTCCATACTCACATACGTCTTTGGCATTTTGTATGTGACAGTTGAATCTGGTTATACCCCTTATGTCAGTATTACGATTATTCGTAATCCTATTTTAGGGGAATGTGCCAAGTGACTTTGGTATGGTATGGACCTGGCATGAGGTCAGGTTATTTTAATTTCAGGGCTGAACATATTTTTTCTCGAAGTAAATATTCCGTTCTGATTCCAATTCAGCAGGTTGAAACGGGATCAAACACGTTTGCCCGGCCTTACATGACCTTAGCTGTTTATAGGCCGTTAAACACCAATAAATAAACAAACAAACTAACTACTGTCTGTTTTTCTGCCGACGAACGTTTGGCTATTAAACACATTAAATCTAAACAATATTTAAAAGTAAGTACTTTTTCATCAATAACAACAAAATTTTGTTTGATGAAATTCCATCAGATATTGATTTTATTGCGAAAAAAAAAGATTTTCATATAGGAATTTAACATGGGTAGATCTAGTCAATTTACAAAATTTTGGAAATTGACTCTGAAACCTGGCGAGATAGCTTGAAAATGATGTAATTAAGAAAACAAAAGTTAGATATTGGAAATCGGTCCGCAAACAAATATATATTTTAAAAAATCTATGTTTAGCCCCCACGTTAAATTCCCATAGGAACATCGTTTTTTCGCAATAAAATCAAAGAACGAGGAGGGTGACTTTTTTATTATTCATAAAAAAGTAATTACTTTTAAATATTTTATAGATTTAACGTGTTGAACAGCCAAAAGTTCGTCGGCAGCAAAACGTGGAACAGACAGTAACTCGATATGTGGCCGTGACTTTGACCTGTGATCAACGTACTTCCGGATCAAATAGCAAAGTCCTGTAGCCGGATAACGACCTAAAGTGGAACGAACCTCTCTAAACCGGACACCAAGACACATATGTGATCTTGTTTTTCTTGGGTTTCTTTGTCATTTGTCCCAGGTGATAATGTCTGTTCATGATCGCATAGCACACAACTATTGCTCAACATTATCAAATGTCTGATTTACAGTGAAACCTCTCTAAACCGGACACCCTGGGGACCTCCCATGGTGCCGGGTTTATAGAGGTTTCACTGTATATTGCTTGTTAGAAGCATGACAGACATGTCGTTGAAGGAATGGCGAACAAGGTAGATCCTGATCAGACTGTGCGAATGCACAGGCTGATCAGGATCTACACTGTCGCAAAACCCATACGCCACATTTCACCAGTCACAGCCACGAACATGCATTCTCTATATTTCAGTCTGGGTAACGACGCTGGTGAACTACCCTGGATCTATAACACTACTCTCACTCGTGTTCGCCGATTACCTCTGTGCACCGATATTCGGCGATTGTAACCCACCCGATAGTATCAGAAAAACAATTGCGGCCACGATAATCGTGACATTGGCCATCACGAACGTCATTAGCGTAAGGTTCGCCGCATCCACGAAAATGGTGTTTGCAACGGCGAAAGGTATAGCGTTGATAGTCATCTCATTAGGCGGAATTGTTTACCTCGCTAAAGGACGATTGGAAAACTTCGATGATTCCTTTGACGGGACGTCGGTTGAGCTGACGTCATACACGTTGGCGATTTATAAGTGTATGTGGGCGTATGCTGGGTATAACCACGCGAATGAAATCACCGAGGAATTAATCGACCCCAAACGCAATATCCCTCGCGTTATTATTATTTCCATACTGTTCGTGACGTCGGTGTATCTTTTGGCCAATATTTCCTACTTTGTGATGCTACCTAAGGACGAGTTTTTGACGTCAACGTCAGTCGCGTACGACTGGGGTCGCTTGGCAATTTCGCCCGCCGCAATTTTGATCCCGATCAGCGTCTGCTGTTCCGTTTACGGATCGGCGAACGTGAAGAGTTTCACGACCGGAAGGGTGATGTTTGCGGCTGCGCGCAACGGACATTTTCCCGAAGTGATATCATACCTGCACATGCGCACTTTAATCCCAACCTTAGCGGTTATAATCACACACGTGATCTTACTGTTGATGCTGATACCCGGAGATATCGCCGAACTTATAAACTTCCTCGGATTCGTGTCGTTCTTTGTGATTGGACTGAGCGCTGTATCCCTGATCCGTGTTCGATATACCAATTCAAAGGACGCTGACAATGGTAGCCATGGTAACGGTTTCCGGGCACCGATCGTTATCCCCATTTTGGCTGTCCTGTTCTGCGCTTTCATGGTTGTGTCGCCATTTCTGACCAGGCCCAAGATCGAGTTTCTATATGGGGCGGGATTTATCCTGCTTGGGGCTATTGTTTACATACCCATGGTGCATTTTCAACTGAAAATACCCGGATGGGACGAAACGACCACGTGTATGCAACTGCTTTGTCAACTGACGCCAACCGTGAAAATCGATTAAATAAATAATATTACATGAGCCACGCTTTAATGTGATATTTATTAAACAAGATTATTGATTTTAGCCTAGAGCCATATTTAAAATATATCGGTAGAAAAAGTGTTGGAGGCATTTTTGAAGAAAAGTTGGTAAACAACGTTTTTAACGGATTTGGGTAAGATGATTTAGAATCTGCTGTTTACCATACTGAATTTTGGGTTTCTAGTGCCGAAGTCGACAAAAACAAAATGACCGCCATATAAAACATGAAACGATGATAACTTTCAAACAAATAGTGATATTCTCTCCATTTTTGGACATAAGTTCTTCATTTGTACACTGGGATATAGATGTGACATACAGCGGTATCTGAATCAACTCATAGAGAATGTAAACCAAGATGACCGCCAAAACACATGTTATTCTCTATTTTGTATCCTTTACTGCCTCAGATGTGTGCCTTATGTATCATGGTCGACATACATGAATATCATTCTGACCATACACCTAGTAATAACTGTCCATACATGCATGTGGAGGTCAGGAAACAAGAAGGTCACCGTACAAGTTATCGAAATGTATATATATCTGAACCAGATACACGCTATGGAAAGTTTCAAGCATACTCAGTACATGTATTTTATATTTTTTCAATATCCATTTATTTGTGAAACATGATTCCAATTGTCAGTATTAACAGGTAAGGTATTCTACATGTATAGACCCAATGGCAGTTTGAAACGGCCGACGCGCCGGTATCATTTGATATGTGTATCATATGCCAAGAAACTAAGCGGCATGAACTGTTTGATTTAACGAGGGCATCACCTCCCTGAAAGACGTAACTTCTACTAGAATTTCCGTGACATCGCATACAGAGATACTGTGGATAGATAGGTTACCTGTAGCCGATTCCATCAACATTGCAAGGTATTCTTATCTAGCAAGGTATACTTTAAGGGACTATTTTATTAGAATTTTCAATTTAATGATAAATTTATTAATTTTTATTATACTGAATTTATTACATTATCATATAATAATAATGTAATACATTCTGTATAATAATTATGCATAATTTTAATCATCTATTCTAATGCACCGAAAATAGAAAGCACGCATCTGATTGGTCAATTGAAATCGGAGCCTATAAAATATGAAAAATCACAGCATATAAAATCTCCGTTTTACCAGTCTCTGTTTTACAACTTGACAGATTTATGTAACGCTACGCGCTTTTGTAAACAATGGCCAGCAGCAGGGCTTGCAATTATTTCCAAATTCATTTCGGTACATTTTCGGTTATCCATTCTGCCATATTGACCGGTACAACCCAAAGCGGAAAAGAAAATCTAACAACGACTGACAAACGTGACTTCAGTGTGTGTGTGTGTGATCTTTATTTCCTCCATTTAATGGAGATTCACATGAGAACGTATCTACATTGTACATGATAAACCAAGAGAAATATATACAAAAGATTGCCATTTGAAAATAGCATATTACATTATGTATGCGATGTGTCCCAAGGAAGCTGACCCAAAGGATTCTATGAACAGAGCTGTTCCCGGGCTGACTAACGCGCGCTAGCCTGATCTGGAACTCCACTGGTCAACATCGATTAGCCCAACTTTATCAAAATGCATCACATATCAGATACATGTGTAAGTAGGGAAAACATGGAAAACTAAATTATCTTCAAAAATTGACTGGAGACAATAAGAACAGAATAACATTAAGTTAGCTAATAAATTTGCTGAATGTTCGCCCTGTGCTATTTATATAAGTTAGTCGCAAAGTTGGCACAAAACGAAATGAAGAGGTGATAACGTATTTCATTGTCTATGCCACCGTCATAACCTCCTAATTTTCGTTTTACCTCTTCGGAATCACCACCAAACAACACAACAATTAAATTATCAATATCACGGTCTTTAAGGTAATCATGTAAGTCATATCCAAACTTTTGGCGAATATCACGCCAAAATTGCCAGATTACAGCACGGACAGTTATATCGTCACAATCAGAGATAAGATGTTTTAGTTCATTTTCACAAGCTGACCAACATCTCGGACATATGATCTGATCGTACAAAGTACTTCTGGTAAGTGTGCATAGTCTGGCCAAATGGTACGAAACAGCGAGCAGTCCAGTCATTCGTAGAGCAGCTTTCCAGATGTTAGATGGAGAGAGTTCAGCTTGCACTACCCGAAAAGTGTCAAAGTCTGGAGAAGCTGTCATTCGATCACGCCACGACTGACATTCCGTTTGATAAATGGCCCTTTTACAGATTGACTTCCAAACATATTTTTGACGGAAATACACTATGTTGCACAAATGTGTCCAGATGGTCCATTAGTCCGTATTTGTGTAGAATCCGCGTGACGTCAGGAATAAAGCCTCTATTAACCACACTGCAGTGCAGGCGATACTGGTAGAGACGATGCACAAACATATACCGGACAAGTGGACCATGCATCTGAGCTGCATAAACTAAACAAGAAATTTAGTTTCTGCAGGTCGATGTATGCTTCAAGGGATGTCTCTCCCAGCATGCCAAGCACTGCGTCAGTTCTCGTGCGTTTTCTGAAACCTTGCATATATTTTAAACAAAAGTGATGTATGGTCTCAAGTTTCGTAGACTATTGGCGCTCATACCGTTCCATAGTTCACATCCGAATAATGCTCGTGGTAAAACTATAGACTTGTAAAGTTTCAATGCTGTCAGCGGGTTCAAGCCATTCGAATGGACACCGACGTTGGACAAACCCAGAAATGTAGCGCGTACATTGTTCACGACTGTGTCAATATCACCTGGGGACATCAGTTGTTTTGTCTGCAGTAAACCAAGATGATTGTATGAAGGGACGTCTTCAATCACTGATGAACCGTATTTCCACTGTCTACTGTGTTTGTCAAATTTACGTTTCGACTCGTTAAAGACAACCACTTTACACTTGTTCGTGTTATAACCGAATCTCCACTTCAGGCTAAACTGCTTGCATATCTCAAGCATGTGGTCAATGCCGTGTTTAGTAGTTGCCAATAGCAATAGCGTAAATCCTAGGAAATCCTAGGCATGTTGACACAATTTGTTGACATTTCCTTTGTAAAAATCACACGAACCCAATGCAGAAATGTTGGCATTTCTTTAAATGAATAAAAGCAAATAACTGTTGCAACTACACACATAAAAACAATACAATTGTTAAAATAAACATTACAGTTGAATGAATGTATAGATGTCTTAGAAAAAGTCCCGTTAATCTCTATTTGAAATGGGAATATTCTTCGGCGCAGCTACATTTCATTAAATTAATTTGGTGTGAAAGCGCTTATCGTTGAAGACAACAACCTGCTGACGTAATGAAAAATATCACTGTTCGTGATATGCTACGACGTTGCAGAAAGCGGGGAGCACACTAGGTGCATTATAATGGGGATAACCATGCTTTGTTTTTCGATTTGGAGCGGTATGTGTGAGGTTTTATGGTCTGTGAATCAGTTATACTGCTCCGCTAACGCGTCGCCGTAAAACTGATTAACAGACCATAAAACCTCCCACATACCGCTCCAAATCCAAAAAGAAAGCATGGTTATTCCCTAATTTCTCCCTCAAAGTATACTTTGCTAGATAAGTATACTTTGCAATGTTGGTGAAATAGGCTACAGCAATATTTGATAACCGTTCAGAAGACACACCATCTCTTCTATGGCATACATCATTATATGCTGTATACACTAAAAAAGACAAAACAAGTGTATACAGAAAGTGATGAACTTCCATCAACAAGTTTTGCAACTGAAATGACAATATTGTTCCAATATCGTTCAAAACCTGTGAATTGGAAAATGTATACATGCTCTGTCAAGACGCGAACATTAAACAAAAACTATGGCACATGCAAGAGCATTTTATGGGTGTTCACGTAGCAAGTGGTACTGATGTCATAGCAGCAGAAGGCTGCTATCAAATACATTTTTACGAGAGAGTTATAAAGCCAATGTTGGCATAATCATGTTGATTTAGCTATGACTTGGATTATAAAGAAATTGCAGAACAGCACATGCAAAGGTCATGTACTGGAACGACAGGCATTGAAATCATTTGAAAGCCGTAACTCAACATTTAAAAATAGTTTTCTTACGTCAGTGACATTTATGAATTATCTGTGTTGCATGACCGTGTATAAACAATACTACACAGTCGCAATGAGTAAATAGTGATCATGATTCTGAGGATACCACAAACAGCCATGCCTTCAGGATTCAAGAAGATGACGAATTCCTTACCAAGATGCATTGAAATTACGGTCAGATATACACAACCTTCATGCACAAGCATATACATAACCAAAGAGGTTGCCATATATTGTGCTACATATTTCTCTGACTGTTGTTAGGAGAACAGTTACAACTGGAAGAAGATCCTGAAATACAAGACCATGATGAGCAAGATGCTCACGAACGAATGAGAGTTCATATTATGGCAAAGGATTTCGTATACGGTGTAACTGGAGGCAAGAAAATGCGACACCGACGCAAATTGGTCTTGTAGCAACATTGCACCAGGAAAATGGAACAAGCAATTTGAAGAATTGTTTCATATTGCTGGTCACATTGTTAATTACCAATATAGTCTAAAGGCTGACACTGCCCTAGACGAAAATACACTAGAACATGTGGACAGTGAAACTAGAATTGTATTAACACTTAATATGATATTACCTTTATACAAATAATCGTTGATGTAGAACTAGTAAATTACCAAAAATAAAGGAACAGGTACATGATTTTCACATTGAGGCCATCTGTTCTCTAGCTGTTGTTCTTTATTAATAATTTATTTGTACAGCTTTGACAGTTTTATACCGCTAACATGTCAAACACGCCGCATAACTGATTGCAAAAATCACTCTTCCATGCGTTACATTAAAGAGGTTGGGTTAACTTGCTTTATCCCGTCAACACAGTGCGTATGTGCCGTGAAATGACGTGAAACTTTTTTGATATCCTGCCAATACGACCTAATCACTGCGTATGAATATGTGCTGTGGCTGGGGTTAAAGCCATTAGTATGTGTTGACGGGAAGCCTCGACAGAGCCTCGCCCATCCCGTTTCCTAAGCCTTGCCAGATATTCCCATTCACGGCACTAACCTACTATTCTTTATCTATTTTCCTTATTTCTGAACCAAAATATATGTTGTGACCACTCATGTAAACCGTCTCAGCGAGACGGTTCAAATGAGTGGTCACATCATATACTTGTGATGAGAAATAAAGAAATTCTTGAGCCTTGCCGGATATGTTTTCCCATTCACGGCACTAACTTACTATTCTCTATACATTGGCGAGAGGTATAGAGCGGGGTAACCGTAGCAATTGTGTTTCTAGCTGATCTGGGGCTATACTGTTAATATGCCCCATGGCTACAATCAAGGTACCATATATGCGTTAAATTGAGGAGCTAAAGAGCCTGAAAATATGCTTTTCTTCCTGGATTGACCAGTTCATTGCTTTAGAATTTCTGCTGCACATGCCACAAATAATGTGCTTCAGTTTTTAGCAATATTCAATTATTTATTTATTTATTTCATTTATTCATTTAGTCGTGCTTAACGGCCGGTCAACAGCTACGAATATTTTAGGCCGTGTTATCGGAGTCGAATCCCGTATTTCAAATATACGGTTGGAATGAAAATCCCAAAATCGGAACTGAAAATGTACACATTAACAATTATATATTCAGCTTGAAATTAGAATATCTTGGTCTGGTGCCAGGCTTTCGCCACGTCAGAATCACTTAGCCCCACTCCCTAAACTCAATAAGACTAGTACTGATCTTACTACTTTTTTAATGGGTATAACCCTATCCAACTCTCACTTACGTGTACAAGAAAGCCATTAAATATATGCGAGGCACAGACCAGGGGGCCGTTTCACTAAACTTAGTAAGACTAATATGTTCGTAAGACTTAGTGCAAAATTATGATACAATGTAGTCTGTAAATTTTACATTAACACAATTTTTTAATAAAAAATTGTTGGATTTACATTTATTGCAGCCTATGCTCAATAAATGTAAATCCATCAATTGAAATTTCCAGACGATCCTAAATTTCCACTTACGAACATTTTAGTCGTACGAAGTTTAGTGAAACGCGCCCCAGGGATATCGGGATACCGGTAAGAATAAACACATCACTAAATTACCATTCGCATGCTCCCAATCTGACACACACACACTTCATTTAGTATAAAGTATTGTTCATATATTGGATTTTTTACGGAATTAAATGCAAGGAAGCGCTTTATAATTCATTCTCCCATCCTAGTATTGATTTTCCATTACCTGTCGTGCTACGGGGCGCCAAGTGGGACATGGCTCAATTTTGTCAACAAAATTCATTTTTGTGCCACAAAATTGAATTCTGTGTCACAAAATTCACCACAAAATTCAATTCTGTGTCACAAAATTCAATTCTGTGCCACAGAATTCAATTCTGTGTCACAAAATTCAATTCTGTGTCACAAAATTCAATTCTGTCAATTCTGCACACGCATGTAAGAAGGACTACCATTGGTCAGAAACTGCACTGGAGAAATGGGTCACGGTCGCCGATCTACACATTCAATGTCGATGATTTATTTCTCATTCTGCCGATGATTCATTTCTCATTCTGCCATTTTGCTTCAACTATCTCCAAACAGTCAAACGTTGACAAACCCATTCGTATTTAAACTCATTTGCGTTATAATTGTACACATAATTCATGTACATGTAGATCTCCCGCGAGTACTGACGTCATTTAGTGTGTATCGCAAGGTACATTTGCCCCAGTTAAATCAATAATACACGCGCTGTGGCCTGTGTTCTGACTGCTGTCTGTGTTTATAAACAGAATGTGTGTATTGGGCCATTTGAGGAAACCATTTGTAGTATTTGTGTAGATACCATGGATACATGTACTAAGATGGTGTATACTGTAAATAATGCATGTAGACACATAGTTGCGGACACGTAACTTCGCAACTAATAGACACAGATCCAATACCATTTGTTTCACAAGGTTAGATCTACTGTTAGAATACGACGTCATCTAATGTCATTTTCGAGCATAAAACGTTACCTGATAAATAGAATACCAGGCTAGTGTATTTTAATATCAAGTTTATCAGGCTCGGCTCGGAAACGGTAGGAATTCTTCGGCAAGCCTCGGAATTCCTACGCGTTTCCTAGCCTTGCCTGATAAACTTGATATCAAAATACACTAGCCTGGTATTCTCTATATATGGGCATGCTCTCAGGTCTAGCTATGTCCCGGCTACTTTATGTTTGACCCCTGTTTACATAATTGAGGGAAAATTCTGAATATTTTTCTTATTTCTCCTTCAAAGTATATATGCTTATATGGTGTGACCACCCATTTGTAATCATAATATAACCAAAATAACTGTCCATAAAGAAGTATAATATTGATATATTGGGTTATATTGTCGCATTGAAATATTTAAACCTGCAAGTGTACTCCACCATCTAGTAAAATGGACTAAGACCGATCTCAACCAATCAACGTAGAGATGACATACGCAACTAATTTTTGTGGACAAAAATGAATTCTGTCTTCACAAAATTGAATTTTGTGACACAGAATTCAATTTTGTGACACAGAATTGAATTTTGTGACACAGAATTGACAGAATTGAATTTTGTGACACAGAATTGAATTTTGTGACACAGAATTGAATTTTGTGATTTTTAGTGTTACAAAACTCAATTTTGTACACATAATTAACCTGTCCTGCATGGCGCCCCGTACGTGCAGGTAGTCATTAAATCTGGTAAATATGCAACTTATCCCGTCAGCACAGTGCGTATGTGTTGACGGGATAAATAGAATAGTAGGTTAGTGCCGTGAATGGGAAACAATATCTGGCGCGGCACGAACACGGGATGTGCAGAGCCTCGCCCATCCCGTTTCCTAAGCCTTGCCAGATATGTTTTCCCATTCACGGCACTAACCGACTATTCTCTATTTATTGGGGTTACATGTAAATCTTGCGATATGTGAAACAAGTGGAGCGCGAAACCCCACCACACTAAGCCATATAATAACATTATTTTATTCTTTTTTTTTGTCATTCAATATTTTATTTCTCAATACTTTACAGAACAAACATACAATTATACATTTACATATATGAGCATGGCATGAGAAATATTTATTGTACATATACAACAAGAACAAAAACAATATATTCAGCATGTGTGGCCGCGATTGGAGGACAAGGGTTTATGGGACTTTGGAAGCAAAAAGGATCTTACGCTAACGCATCCCTGTTGTTTAATCATGGCAGATATAGTATGCTGGAGAAATGATGGATGGTTTTATTATAGGAATGAATGGCCTTTTTGTGGAATTTATCGGGGTATAAAAAATAAGCGATAAAAACTTACAATTTTCGAAAAAAATATTAATTTTGTTTTCGAAAATTGTAATTTTTTAAGGCCTCGTCCAGTATTCCCGCGACTTTTCCAAGTTTATATCCCCGATAAATTCCACGAAAAGGCCATTTATTCCTTATAATTCCAGCATTTGAAATAAATTCATCAAGAAAATGTGTTTATTTTCCGTTTTATTAAGAATTATTTTAACTGCGCCTCACGGTTACGGAAAGTAGTTCGGCGTGGGAGTTTACTGGGATATAGATTTTGGACAGACACTTGCTAGGGGCCAATCAAATGTTAGGGAATTGTGTAAATATTTGTGTACTGGAATTATTGTTGTCTGTATGGCTAAACAGCGTAGTCCCTAATCAGGCTTCGCGAATGCGCAGGATGATCTGGGGCTACACTGGCTATATACCTGATATCTCAACCACATGCACACATATAGAAATATGAGAAAAGGGTGGGGGAGATAAAGGGAAATTAAGTGATATGTGAAAAAAAACATAAGTAAAAAAAACAACTGCTACGTCCCTATGAATAAGAAGACTGGGATGGATTTCTCAGCAGAAGTGAAAAGAAGTATAGATAGATAAAACAGAAGGATTGAATGAATGTCCAGCCCGTGACAATCAATTGTTACATACGTGTACGATTTGCCCTTACACATGATGCAGCCCCATGTCACCCGATGCTACGATTTAACATAAGGCTAACATGTTTTATTAACTTAGACGGTCCTGCTTAAACACACCCACATATGTATTTATATATACGTATTAGATAGTAATGTGTTCCCATTTATTGTTGTGTTTATCCAATTTATCTTGTCTTTGAGCTATTATTTCTTCAATCTTGATACTATGCTTCAAGTAGTGCACACAATTATTAAAGGCCAGTTCGATTTTGTTATACATTTGAATATGTAATATTTGGCTAAGAGAAAAATAAATTGCGTTTGTTGGACATGTGCACCTATCTCAACTATTCCAAAAGAAGGCTTAAAGAACATTATTTATGTTCGGATACCTTTGTCTGTTAAGAACCGGTTAATTTGTGACAAAAAACTTCAAATCACAGTACATTCCCAAAAGAGATGATTTAATGTTTCTATTTGCATGTTACAAACATCACAGTAGATTCTACTATATTACATCTGGCCATATGTTTATTGGTTCCTATAATTCTCATTATATATGTGTACTGGAAACTCCTAAGTCTTGTATCTATTGTGCTGTGTACAGTATTTAAATATATTTGTTTCCAGTTAAGAGTTTCGTCTGGAAAACATTGGCCCATTTTTGTTCTGATTTGATGGGTTGGGTCTTCATTATTCCCCGCTGAATTTTATATAATGTTTTGTGTGTAGATTTACTACTTTTTATTTTATCTACCAACATTTGTGTATTTTGTGCTGTATTAATATTGTCTGTTTTTTTTTACCGGGTATGGAAGGTGTTCGAGCCAATTCCCACCCGAAATATGAGCCGAATAATGAATTAATTTTCTGTTTTTATTTGTTCAAACCATTATGTTGGTATGCATCTTATTACTATAGTATATCTGTATTTCTGTATTTCTGATAGAATAATAGATCAGTAAAATCTTGGAATCTATAAAACTGTTTTATCCTGAAATCGTAAAGATGTTCAATGTTTTCATGCCAATTCTTATAAAACAGTGTTCGCGATTCGTGTTTAATATTCGACTCGTTCCATATTATTATCTCTTTTGATATAATATTATTTTGTTCTTGGTTTATTCGTATTTGATTATATTATATAAGTGAAATACAAGCTTATTCTGCTTCATTAATTATTTATTACTTGAGTAACTATGTATATACATCCAAAATGGCCGCCAATAATCACAATCTCCGTTAATTTACGTGTCACTTATATTATATCATTTAACATGTCAAAACATACTTACGTACGATGATACGTACACAGTAAATGGCCATGACAATATCAAAACATGCTTGGATAACTGTTTTTCTTACCAAAATCCAAGATGGCCGCCAAATATCACGAGTTCTCACCAATTTACATCGTGTTATCTATATGATGGCATTAATACTTTAAAATAAGTAAACAGTATTACAGTTTTAAATTGGTACAGTAAAACAAATGTAGCACATACTTGGATACATGCCTCGTTTACCAAATTATAAGATGGCCGCCATAAGGTTCACATTGTACCGCAACAATTTATTAGTATGGGCAATTAAATATTGGACAAGACGGTTACCGTAATGTTTATTTTTTTGGTGTGACAAATGATTATAATATACCTGAGTAAGTATGGCTCTTCATAGTATTACTATTTATGTCAGACTTACTATTGTACTGATAGTAACTCGCGGCGGTATCAGTCTATTATCATATGCAATTGAGGCATGATATTTTTTAATTATTTATACCAATTAATTGCGTCACCTGAAAACAATGTATTTTCGGCAGATTATAAAGTAAAAACATTGCACATCAAAACATAAATACAGAGAATAAATAATAATGTCCGTTAACATTTTAAGGAAACACGGTTATCGCCCCTGATATCAGTGTGGAAATTTACGTCTGATATAAAATGTATAATAATGCCAATGTTTATTTTGCCAGAAAATGTTATATCTACAGAATATACAAATATACTACACTGTCGGATTTAATTCCTATAAAGAAAATCGTGAGCCTACTGAATGGACATGTACCATAAACAACTTGTGAATAGTTATATAATTAGGTACACACTGGGCGAATTATAGTATATTTCTAAATTGAAATGCAATACAAATGCCATTGGTCAGTAGGAAAAGGGTGTAAGTCCATTGCAATTGCATAAATATGTATTAAATTTCTTTGAATACAATTATATTTCTCGGTGTAACAAGACGGTTTACTAAAACTATACTACATACATAGAGAATAGTAGGTTAGTGCCGTGAATGGGAAAAATATCCGGCAAGGCTCAATAATTTCTTTATTTCTCATCAGAAGTATATGTTGTGACCACTCATTTGAACCGTCAGAAATAAGGAAAATAGATAGTGAATAGTAGGTTAGTGCCGTGAATGGGAAAATTATCTGGCAAGGCTCAGGAAACGGGATGGGCGAGGCTCTGTCGAGCACATCCCGTTTCCGTGCGCGCCAGATATTTGTTCCCATTCACGGCACTAACCTACTATTCTATTTATCCCGTCAACACCTACAAATGGCTGTAAAATGCAAAAATGGTATTGACTGGATATCAAAAATGTTTCACGGCACCGTGTTTCACGGCACATACGCACTCTGTTGACTGGATAAATACGCCACCGCCTGCACTAATCTTGCCAATAGTTGTAAAGTGTGTTCTTTCGGAAGGCGTGAATATTGTGCTTGAAATCAAGCAGCTTGATTGTCTGCGCCTGAGCTATGTTACAGCTCAGGCTCAGACAATCAAATTTCTAGCTTGCAGTGCCCATATATGTGCATATTAAACGTTGATGATCTTGGCAAGATCAACGCAGCCGGTTGTGTACGAGGGCAATTAATAAATAAATGAAAATGTTATTAGCCGATCAAATCAGGGTTCAATATATGTCCGCATTTTAGTACTTACTGAGTCTCGGGGGGGGGGATGAATGAGCGAGTGAGTATTGGTGTTTAACGGCCTATCAAAAGCTAAGATCATTTAAGGCCGGGCCAACGTTCAACGGCCGCACAAACTCGATTGAACTGCACGCCTTCCAATGATTTAAATACGCAGCGCGTTTAAATAGTCAATTACGTTTTTGTAATGTGCGCACTGGTCATTTAAAAAGGGGCCCATCCGTGATTTTTTGCGTGATGTCGGGCGCAAGACAATCAATAATTTGCGGCATTGACAATAATTAATGGGGATTGCCGCAATCGCGCGTGCTGGATGCATCCCTGCCATCCCTGCATGATACGTAAACAAATCAAAGTTCGCTATGAAGGGCAATTATTCGTTTTAGCTTTAGGTACACACGTGATATAACTTATTTAGCACATCCGCGTGCACATACCTTGCACACGAGCTGTGTTAATACAGAAACAACACCCGGAAATGTGTCAAAGATGTGATAACATGTCTTAACATATATTGTCATTATTGGCAACCTCAACTCGCAAACAAGCAGTTTGATTGGCTGGGCCTGAGTTAAAGAACAGCTCATGCTCAGTCATTCAAGCTGCTTAACTTCCAGCACAATATTCAAGTACATGTATTTGGAAATAAAAATAAAGTTGAATATTGGCAAGCCTTGCCAATATTCAACTTTATTTTTATTTCCAAATAATTAGCGCAGGCGGTGATGTACGATTAGCTTAATTTAAATCTGGCTGTGACTGGGGAAGTGGGGCTTATGGTATTTCTGACCAGTGTCACTCGTGATCAAATAGCACACTCGTGTAGTTAATAACAATGGATATTACTAGTTAGAAGCATGCGGGTGTTTCAGTGAGCAAATAGCAAACAGTGCAGATCCTGATCAAACTCTGCGGATGCATAGGCTGATGTGGATCTACACTAGTCGCAAAACACGTAAGTCGAATTTCTCCTGTCAAACCCACAAATTATGTCATACAACACATACAATCATGAGACACGCCATGTGATTTTGTACCTTCGGACATCTGCGTAATTTCATTAAATACGTTTACAAAATTTACAATATTTTCATAAATAAAGTCAAAAGTTGACAAAATGTTCCGAGTACATGTACATGTGGAATATGTACTCTCAAATATTGACGCCATTTACGGAACATATTGTAAATTTTGTAAAAATATTTACATGTCGAATGTCCGAAGGTACAAAATCACATGGCTTGTCTCACATGTACTCTTTTGCTATTCCATTTAATAGTAACACTTAGAACACAGTTCGGGGAAGGGCCGTGGTCTAGGGTGTACATTTCACTAAACTTCGTGCGACTAAAATGTTCGTGGTAGTCTGTAAATATCACATTAACAATGTTTTCTTGTAAACAATTATTGGATTTACATGTATAGAGCACAGGCTGCATATGCAGCCTATGCTCAATAAATGTAAATCCATTCATTGAAATTTCCAGACGATCCTAAATTTGCGCTTACGAACATTTTAGTCGTACGAAGTTTAGTGAAACGGCCCCAGTACTGAAGTTTATGATTTCAAACCTCGCCCCCGGCGGAAAACATACTTACATCATATTTCCATCCCACTGGGCGTTCGGTGAGACTTTAACAAGGTGTATGATCACATGGTACTAACAACAACACGTACTGAAACTTCCAGAATCCATCCGATTGAAAGTACGTATTCTTTTATATCGTCATTATTACGTAACGGATTTTGATGAAATATGGCGCATCAAACGTGTCTTGTTAAGCTGCATTTGGTGGTCTCTGTATTTTCGCCCAAACCTCTGTCGTTGTTGCGAAATCGAAATCGATTCTTTGCAAAAACCACATCAGTCTGTGTCAAACTCCCTGGACCACCAAATGCATCTCACGAAGACGCGTTTGCGCCATATTTCATCAAAACCGTTGCATATTAAGGAAAATATCAAATAATACTTACTTTGGAGTGGGCGACGTTGTTGTTGTTGTAACCACGTGATCATGCACCTCGTTTAAACTGTAGTCCCGTCTCTATATGACATTAGCTGTTACTGGGGACGTTAAACTCATTCACTTTCACTAGAACACAGTTCGTCCGCATGTACGCGGAGATAATATATGAGCTTCATCGAGGGGAAAATAGAATGCACATGCGGACAACTGTATTGTAAGTAATTTATTCCCAAAGCCATATTTATACGATGCCTAGTTCTCATAGTAATGTTGATTCAAACTCCGGAATCTATGGAACGCCAAATGTACATAAACTCAAGCAATAACTGTATGTTTATTATACAGAACATTAATTAATTTTCGTAACGATGGTTATTTTGCAGTATCAATAACATATTTTTCAATCAATGGTTTACTCATTTATTTTATCCTGTCAACACAGTGCGTATGTGTCGTGAAACATTGTGCCGTGAAACATTTTTGATATCCTGTCAATACGACCTACTCACTGCGTATGAATATGTGCGGTTGCTGTGATTATTTATTTGCATTTTAAAGCCATGTGCATGTGTTGTCGGGATAAATAGAATAGTAGGTTAATGCCGTGAATGGGAAAAGATATCTGGCGTGGCACGGAAACGGGTAAAATGGTGCCCTCTGGCTCGGCAATCATCGCCCATCCTGTTTCCTGAGCCTTGCCATATATTTTTTCCCATTCACAGCACTAACCTACTATTCTCTATTTATACGATGCCTAGTTCTCATAATAACGCTGATTCAAACTCCGGAATCTATGGAACGCCAAATGTACATAAACTCAAGCAATAACTGTATGTTTATTATACAGAACATTAATTATTTTTCGTAACGATGGTTATTTTGCAGTATCAATAACATATTTTTCAATCGATGGTTTACTCGTTTATTTTATCCCGTCAACACAGTGCGTATGTGTCGTGAGACACTGTGCCGTGTAACATTTTTGATATCCTGTCAATACAACCTAATCACTGCGTATGAATATGTGCGGTGGCTGGGGTTATTATTATTGTATTTTAAAGCTATTTGTATGTGTTGACAGCATAAATAGAATAGTACCGAATTGGTCCTAACACACATTCCGCACCGGCGAAAATGTTTCATGTCCAAAACTGTACCGGTTCCCTATCGCATGAACGCATGACTTGTTTCATCTAGTAACCGGCGCAAATTTCTTGCGCCGGTTACTAGACGAAAATGTGTCTACACTACACTGTATGTAGTATCTTCTGAATAAAGCTGAATGTGACTTCGTCAGGAATCCGGGGCCTATTTCGACGTGAAACATTTTACGCTATCGCGGAGTGCAGCTTAACTGTAACCAACCACCTAGTTCTGAGAACATAACTTTAATTACATTTCATTACTTCGTGGAGAGTGACCTAAGAATTTTGTTAATACACACTTTATTAGGTAAGGTTATAGTAATATGTTTGTGTCATATTGTAGAAGTGTCTCTCAATAACAATATAGCGAAGTATGAACGTCAACGCCATGCAGGTGTTTTTCTATATTTTTAGTGCGCGAAGTGTAAATGCTATTACGCACATTTTTACTGTGTAGCGTGGTGTAGCGATGTAGTGCAACATGTTGCCTATAAAGCGGAAAACGTGCAGCTACATATGAAGGTAATATCCGCCATGATATATTTGGCTTGATGCTTAAGGCTGATGACATTCTAAGTTCTATCAGTCTTATTACAATTATATGTGGCTTGATGCTTGCTGGCTGATGACATTCTAAGTTCTATCCGTCTTATTACATTTATATGTGACTTGATGCTTTATTCATTCGTACTGTTTCAATGCGTTTGTGCTGATTACATTCTATGTGGCTTGATGCTTCATTCTTAGTGACATCCGGAGTTCCATTATTGATTATTGCATCGTTGTTTTGCTATGCGCTTTGTTAGCTCGCTAAACCACGCCCCTTGACAACAATAATTGCAACAGTAATTTGGGAACAACCATTATGACGCCAGGTGCGCTGCTAAGACTTAAAACAGTTCTCCCTAAAATTATTTAATATGCTGGTACCTGTCCTACAATGCGTTGCTCTCTAAATTGGTTCCATGTCCCTAACGGTGTTGATGTAGATTGATGCTGCCTTTTCTGTTGCGCCATGTTTAGGTTAAAATACACCAAATAGTTTTACTGTGTAATTTAAACGAATCCCAGCCAGTCTTTCCTACTTTCACTATTTGTATGGATGTTGTGGGACCAACCTCGTCATGTCCCCCAATATTGTTTACATTATTTGGCCACGGAAACTCTGTTCACATCTCGTGACCAAAAGGCTCAGTGTTTTCTTTTAAATGCTTCAAATATGCTGAAAACTGGTGTTAAAAACACACCCAACATGTTCCTCAAGTGAAACTGGGTAGTAATGGATCAAGATTTGCAAGCAAACTGTGTCTGTGACCTTAAAACACCCGGACTATTTTTTATGCTGGACTACTTTTGCATACTCAATTTCTCTAACCTTAAATCTGGACTGCTACATGCCACGTTATAATATAGGGAGACATGTTTTTCTTTATTCTTACAATCTGACATTTTTCTGGCAAAATGAACATTACCAGACGTACTAATTGACATTATTATACTTTTTATATCAAAAGCGAAATGCCAGTTTGATATCAGGGGCGATAACCGTTAAATAAATAAAGTTATACATACATACAGCATTTAGTTGATATAAATAATTAAAAAAAAATGTATCATTTGCATATGGAACTAGCTTGATACCACCGCGAGTCTCTATGAGTACACTAAAGATTACTAAATAATTATATCTGTGTAGCTGGCACTCGTAATTTTTAAAAGTGGTGGACTAGTGGCAATTATACACTTATTTAATTTCCATAAAGAAAAAATTATATCGGTAACGGGCCAGTTTGACCGTCCACCTGTGTACGTTACCATATCTGTAACTTACTATGAAAATGTGATTGTTTTCAATTACGTACATATGTAATTTAATTATGAGGATACATGTATGTATAAAGCACATTAGTAAGTCAAACACCATACATACGTATGCAATTTAGTTAATATAGGTTAGAGAATAATAAATGGTGCGAAATCGTCAAGGGGGTAATAGTAGTCCAGTATGAACAAAATGGTGCGGGTGTTTTGAGGTCACTGACACAGTTTGCTTGCAAATCTTGATCCATTACTACCCAGTTTCACTTGAGGAATATGTGGGGTGTTGGTCATGTGATGTAAACAGAGTTTCCGTGGCCAACAAAAATGTAAAAAATATTGGGGGACATGACGAGGTTGGATTTTTCTTTCTTAGGAGTAAGTCAACCTTTTGTTTAATTCATGCAGAACCAGTACGGACCGGTTGCAGGTCATGTACAAGTAGGTCCCACAACATCCATACGAATAGTGAAAGTAGGAGAGACTGGCCTTGTTGGATGGGATTCTGTTAAAGTATATAGTAAAATTATTTGATGTCTTCTAACCTCTACTGTGATAATTTGTGGGTGAAATATTACATCAACACCGGCATTGGAGGTGTGCCTCAAACAGCCAATCACATCTCGTACTATTATTTATTAGTCGGAGGATTCCTAACATTGATAGCAGTGCCATCTTGCGTCATAATGAGGCACTATATCACCAATATTGCTTGCGTCATTCGGCTTGTGGCTTGGTGCTTGCGGCTTTATGCTTTTTGCGTGTGGCTGTGTGCTTACTGTCTGTGGCTTGATGCTTACTTCCTGTGTACTTCATTGATGCTATCGGCCTTATGCTAAGTGCGAAGTGCTTTATTCTTACTCTTGCTACACATTAGGACGTAACAATACTATCAATGTAAATTAGACGAATGAAGTCGTAATGAAGACATATACCACACAAATCAAGCTGATTTCAAATATCATAATACAAATCACGAATGAAATATTAAGGATAGAAGTAGCAATGGCATATACACACAAGCACCAGGACACATATAATTGTCATCAATACAAAGTACGAATGCAATCACACACATGGAAGTTGTATTGTCATCAGCAAGAAAGCATCAAGGGTTTATAATCAGGGCTCGTTCAATGTACTGAGATAAGGCGTCGGAGTGCAGCTCAAGTGTAACCAGCCACGATATCAAGGTGCATGATCACGTGGTTACAACAACAACAACGTCGCCCACTCCAAAGTAAGTATTATTTTATATTTTCCTTAATATGCAACGGATTTTGATGAAATATGGCGCAGCAAACACGTCTTCATGAGCTGCATTTGGTGGTCCAGGGAGCTCGGCACAGACTTATGTCGTTGTTGAGAAGAATCGATTTCCGTGTCGGTAGACACGGAAATCGATTCTTCGCAAAACGACAGAGGTTTGGGCTAAAATACAGAGACCACCAAATGCAGCTTAACAAGGCGCGTTTGATGCGCCATATTTCATCAACATTCGTTATGTAATAAGGACAATATAAAAGAATACGTACTTTAAATCTGATTGATTCTGGAAGTTTCATTACTTGTAGTTGTTGTTAGTACCACGTGATTATACACCTTAGATATTATACTTACGCGATAGTGACATTTATGCCATTGACTAAAGGGTTTGTAGTCCGGGCTCGTTTAATGCACTTGGAAAAGGCATTGGAGTACAAATGCTCATCGACACAGTCCGTCATGAAAGCTGCAATATAAAATAACCAAAATTCAACTGAACAGACAGCGATTTTGATTTTAGGGGTCAAAGGTTAAACAATAAAGGCAAAAACGGCACTTCATGTATATCAGGCTACTTCAGGTATATTAGGTTACTTCAGATATAAGCAGCATTTATTCAACCAACCCCCTTTATTATGCTACATGGAGCAATGGTTGCGGTATAAACATTTCTCCCTCAAAGTATACTTTGCAATGTTGGTGAAATAGGCTACAGTTGCAGACTGCTAGCGCACTGCCAGATCATACATAGTGCACACGACAGATGGTGCAAAATGGTTGGCGGCCATTTTGAAAACCAAAAGTGCTGGTATCTAAAAATGTATTAAACTCATCTGTCCATATTTATTGTCCATAATAATGTGTTTTAGGCTGCAAAAATACCACACATATTGACTTTGACCTCGAAATATAAAGTTCAGTGGCAGCCATCTTGAATTTCAATGTGGTGGCTCTACGGCTTATAGAAAAAGATGAAACCAACGCCAGTTGTGTTTTATGTGGTATATTGATTTATAAAAACTTGCTTCATACTATGTATCAAAAAACATTCACAATACCTCAAATAACGACATAACAAAATGCACTCATACATAAGCCCCGAATTTCACTCTTTTTTTTCTGTGCAATTTCATTAAATACGTATAATTCCGTATGAAATGTTTGTTATCTTTAGAAGGTACAGACTTACATGGCGCGTCTCATTTGTGTCTGTTATGTAGAAATGAGGCTTATGACAAGTGTGACCAGTGTAGCTCCTGATTAAATAGCACACCCTGGTAGGTTGATACTTATAGGTCATTTATTTGTACAGTCGAACCTCCCCGAACCGCCACCTCTCTACAACAACACCCTCTCTGTAACAGCCGCTAGTTTATATCCCAAATGGATGACTTCCTCTATATTTAACCCTTAGACTGCTGAGCACGAAAATTGTCGTATGATGTTGATTTCGCATTCTTTCGCAATAAAAACATGTATTTCCACTCGAAAGTATTCTAAAAAGCTGTCAAAGCATGTAATTGATGATTATTATCGAAGAAAATAAATAAACAACAGTCGACAAAATGTAATTCAACATTAACCGCCCTACAACAGCCACCTCCCTACAACAGCCAGTTTTGCGTCGTCCAATGGGTGGCTGTTGTAGAGAGCTTGCACTGTATGTGTATAAATGCACGAGTTCGGCAGTATGCGATATTGCGCTCCTTTCGCAATATCGTTGCGCTGCGGAACGAGTGGCATATATTCACATACATATCAAATAACCGTTGTATTATATACGTGCATCATTCGTAATTTGTATGCACATCAAACATTGTGCAAAAATAAAAATAACATAAAGAAAGTAGCGGTGATTTAGAAGGAACTATTTTTCGAGGTGAAACTTAGTTCCAGAACTGGCCCATATAAACTCACGAGACTTCAATATGTACAATTATTGTTGTATACGTAATTCCGTTTTCCATTGAAAGACATGCACACTATTTTTCCATATTGACGTCTCGTGAGTTCATATTGGTTAGTGACGGAACTACGCTTCATCTCGCAAAATAAACGGTTATTTGATTTGTATGTGGATATATGCCACTCGTTCCGCCGCGCAACGATATTGCACGCAACGAAACTCGTGCATATATCCAGATACAAATCAAATAACATATACATATTGACGGCTTCCATTGTATTCGAATGGGAAATGAAAGTACGTATATAATAACTATCTATATTCAATGTGCATGATCACGTGGTTATAACAACAACAACAGTTGCTGAAAGTGTTGAAATCTTGCCCATTCCAAAGTAAGTATTATTTGATATTTTCCTTAATATATAACGGAATTTTATGAAATATGGCGCAGCAAACGCGTCTTCATGTGCTGCATTTGGTGGTCCAGTGAGTGCGGCACAGACTTATGTCGTTTTTGCGAAGAATCTATTTCCGTGTCTACCGACACGGAAATCGATTCTTCGCAAAAACGACAGAAGTTTGGGCCAAAGTACAGATACCATCAATTGCAGCTTAACAAGACGCGTTTGATGCGCCATATTTCATCAAAATCATCCGTTACGTAATAAGGACAATATAAAATAATACGTACTTTGAATCGGATGGATTGTGGAAGTTTCAGTACTTGTTGTTGTTGTTAGTACCACGTGATCATACACCTTGTATATTGGTAGTTGTAAGCATGACGGATGTTTCGTATGGAATGGCGAACGGTGCAAATCCTGAACAGACTGTGCGGATGCATGTTATAATACATGTACTTACATGCTCCATGAGAACATGACTTGCTAATGCGAAGCAATAAGTTCCTATGTTGGATCGTCCTTGGTAACGATGTAGCCTCTAGGAGAGTGTTTGCGTAGAGCTTCGCATATTTCGGACATCCATCCGTCCTCACATACATACACGGTTCACTTAAAACATAACACATAGCAGTAAAGAAAATACAGTGTAACGCCTCTAAACCGGACACCCTTTCCACTGAAATTCAGTCATATGACCACTCCAAGACGTATATTCGTGCTTTGCAATCACGAACAGACTGTACCATAGGAGAAAAATGACAATAATTCCTGCACAAAAATATTTACACAATTCCCTAACATTTGCCCGTAGCAAGTCTAAGTCCAAAATTTATATCCCAGTAAACTCCCACGCCGAACTGCTTTCCGTATCCGTCAGGCGGAGCTAAAATAATTCTTAAGAAAACGGAAAATAAACACATTTTCTTGATGAATTTATTTCAAATGCTGGAATTATAAGGAATGAATGGCCTTTTTGTGGAATATATCGGGGATATAAACTTGGAAAAGTCGCGGGAATACTGGACGAGGCCTTAACAAATTACAATATTCGAAGAAAAAAAAAAAAAAAAAAAAGGCCATTCATTCCTATAATGCAACCCACACAGTCGTTTACAGGGTGTCCTGTTTAGATAGATTCCAGTGTTACATGAACATGTGGAGTCCGGTATTATTCCCGGTTCCACAAACGAACGATTGCCTATCGTTTGATTATCGATTGCCTATCGTTTGTCTATCGATTGCCTATCGTTTGTATATCGATTGCTTATCGTTTATCTATCGATTGCCTATCGTTTGCCTATCGATTGACTATCGGTTGCCTATCGATTGCTTATCGTTAATAAATCGTTTTATAATTAGAAAACGATTTTTTCGTTCGGTTAAACGTGTCACGTTTAAACCGACGACAATATCATTTTCTAATAAACAACGAAAATGATGTCAAGACGATGCGTTAAAAGACACGGCTTGTGTTTACAGAGTTGAAAGTCGGGTATTAAAACGAAAATATCGTTTTCACGTATAAAAATATAACGATGAATATCGTTGTACAAACCCATCTGTTTCAATTCGTTTTCCATTCGTTTTCGTTTGTTTCGTTTGGGATCCTTCACTAAATCTGTATAGAGTGAATAAAAGGAACACGCATGGCATGCGATGAGCGTTATTTCGATGTCAGATTGTCCTAGTATGGCGATCATCTTGGCATTTAGATGCACTTTTAACAAGTTTCAAGTGTGCTATCACGTTGAATAAATGTATACGTTTACATGCGTATATATATACATGTATGTCCAATGTGCAATGCATTAAGTGCGGAAGACACATTTTTATCAGAATTACACCTGGCGGTCAATTTGTTTTGAAGGCATACTGAAGTCAGCAAAAAGTACAATTATTAAGTTTGTCTCCGTCACACTATAGAGTACAATCACGCTAAACAATATTATGTTTGCCAGCCATACATGTATCTGTAGACAAATGTGTGAGACCCATCACAGCTCATGCTCAGCCGATCAAGCTGCTTGCTTCCATGCACAATATTCAAGTAATGTGTAGTAAATCAATTTACAAGTATCGGCCAGATTAGCACAGCCGGTGGTGTATCATCAAGAACCTTCGAAATACCGTACCCGCAGACCGCGTAGATGAACGAGGTCAGTTCTTGTATTTGTTCGAGTAAGTACATGACGTCAGGGGCGTCACGGGCAGTTCCTTTGGTGTTGGCATCGCGACTCGGCAAAGAAACATCAGGATCACAGCTCGCAGCAGCGTCATGGCATTGTTCTGTTATATAAATTGATCAATGAGTTACTGGGTTAATCGATTGATTGAGTGGATAAATTATAGGGTTATCTGTATTGTAATTTTCAATTTTGCGGCGTATATCAGAAAATGATAGGTCGGAAAATCTGTTTAATGGCGACGCGCTAGCGTCGCCATTAAACAAATTTTCCGACCTATCATGTTCTGCTATACGCCTCAAATTTCAAAATTACAATGCCGTTAACCTATTTCTAATCCACTCCTTTACTACTGGCGTAGGAATACATATTGAAATAATTTGCGACCGTTCATCAACAATGATATATAAAGCCTCAACATCCATTGAGATTGGACAAAATTGCAACATTTAGTTTCTCGACTGTATTCAAGTCTTTGATATTAGTTATTGGAGAAAAACATTGTTTATCAAAATCTACCTTGAGGAAATACCTGAAACCAGCTCAAATCCCAAGATGACCGCCATTGAAATGAAGCCAACAAAAAGAAGAAAAGAAACAGTCATAAAATCGGAATAATCACGAAATCAGATGCAGCAACAGGGATGTGGGGAGGGTGATGATTTTTTCTGGGGTCCTTGACACACCCGGCACTCCTCCCAGTGTTCTTTCCCCCATCAAATGAGAGCAGCCATAGGGACGGCCCACAACCATCGCCGGCCGGGGGCTCTATAGAAACAGCAGCAAGGTGGGTGAATGGGCCGTCCCCCGGGCTCTCTTTTGATGATGGAAAGGGCGCTGGGAGACGCGGGGAGGGTTCCGGGTGTATCAAGGACCCCAGAAAAGGGGGTTGTGGACAGAAGGTGGGCTGGGAACCCCGACGAGGCCCAGGAAACCCCCACCCCCAACAATTTCTGCATCCACCCACATTCCCGCTATTTCTATAGAGCCCCCGGCCGGCGAGGGCTATGGGTCATCCCTCGGGCTCTCTTTTGAGGGGGGTAAAGGGGCTGGGAGACGCAGAGGAGAGGTGCCGCGTGTGTCATGGACCCCAGAAAAAAACGTCCATTCACCCCACCGCCCCCCCCCCCCATCTGCTGCTGATGCAGTAAGTGTATAATAATAATATGTGAATGAATAATATAAATCCAACCAAAATAAAGTAATATATTTGGGCGTTCTAGGCAACCCAGAATCCAAAATGGCCGCCAAGATATATGAAAACATAATTATTTTTGCAAAATTAGAAAAAATGCCGCAAATAGTTTCTCAATTTAATTTATATCAACGATGTATTTACATTGCAGGAAACAATGTGTCTGCCAAAATATAAATAGGTGAAATCCAAGACGGCCGCCATGCAATAAAAACAATGTCAATGTAAATGACAGGTAAAATTAATCTATAACACAGACACATGTCACATTTAATTATATTTAAACGCTTACAACATGATTTTAGTTACATTTTTGAAAGATATTATTAATCAAAATCTTAGATGGCCAAAATGTAGAAAAAAATCTAATGATAAGGCCAAACAATATAATTAAACCTGTTAGATAGTTTTCCTTCAAGCAATTGCATATCAATGATGATATGTCTGCAGCATAAATAAAATAAAGAGATCACAATATACGATAAAACCGCATGATAGCTCTCAATCAAGATGGCTGCCATTGAAACAAGTAGGAATCAAACCATGATTAACGATTTCAACCGTATTTATCCATTTAATTCAAAGAATGTTGGTGAAATGTTCATCATGATTTAATGTGTTTGACAGATTTAAATGATGTCCTAAATAATTCAAAATGGCCACCAACATTGCTAAGAAAGACAAAGTTAGCCTATGTAGTACAAGAGCCACCCATGGGAAGACGCAACACTGGCTGTTGTAGAGAGGTGGCTGTTGTAGGGAGGTTAATGCTGAATTACATTTTGTCGTCTGATGTTTATTTATTTTCTTCAAATAATTCTCATCAAATACATGCTTTGACTACATTTTAGAATCATTTCCAAAAAGTGCTGTCAAAACATTTTTTTTTTAGAAAGAATGCAAATGCAACATCAGACGTCAATGTACGTGCTGAGCAGTCTAAGGGTTATATATCGAGGAAATCATCCATTTGGGATATAAAATAGCGGCTGTTACAGGGAGCGTGTTGTTGTAGAGAGGTGGCCGTTCGGGGAGGTTCGACTGTATGTCAAATCGTCCATTGGATTCGTCTGTGAAACTCTATGCATTAGGTTATCACTGTGACAAAGTTCAATGCTACATAGAGTAGCACAGTGTCTGTTCTACGTTTTGCTGCCGACGAACTTTTGGCCATTAAACACATTAAATCTAAAAAATATTTAAAAGTAAGTACTTTTTCATCAATAACAAAAAGGTCACCCTCCCCAAAAAAATTTGTTTGATGAAATTCCATCAAATATTGATTTTATTGCGAAAAAATTATTTTCCTATGGGAATTTAACATGGGGAGTCAATTTCCATTTTTTTTTTTTTTTATGCTGAAGGATCAAAAAACGAAACATTTTGGAAATTGACTCCGAAACCTGGCGAGATAGCTTGAAAATGATGCAACTAAGAAAACGAAAGTTAGATTTTGAAAATCGTTCTACAAATAACACAAGCTGGGACCAGTTACTACGGTGGCACAGAGGGGACATAGAAATAATTTGCGCACGCAAAACCTATCGCGTGCGCACGCAATAGCTATCGCGTGCGCACGCAATAGCAATGAAATATTTCCATGTCCCCTCTGTGCCACCGTAAGTTACCTCATAAAAAGATAGGCTATTAAAAGGTCTATGTTTTACTTTTTATGCTATCACAGCATATGCATTGTATAGATGTACACCATGCATTTCCCAGCCAGTTTATATTGGTGGTACAATAGAGCCTTAATTAAACAAGAAGTTTCCTTACCACATCACTATACATTTAAGAATTTTAATTTATAAAAAATCTGACTTTCTTGGTTTCGATCACATTGCCGATCTACAGGAGGTGATTGTGAGGCTGTATTTATAAAATATAAGGTTTACTCATTTATCAAAGGCGATATTGTGAAAGTAATAATAGTCAACTAATTCTTTAATAATACTGGAGTCATATGAGAGGGAATGAATGGCCTTTTTGTGGAGTTTATCGGGGTATAAACTTGGAAAAGTCGCGGGAATACTGGACGAAGCGATAACAAATTACAATTTTCGAAAAAAAATCAAAACAAAAAAAAAAGATTTATTTATTTTTATTCTTTTTCGAAAATTGTAATTTTTTAAGGCCTCGTCCAGTATTCCCGCGACTTTTCCAAGTTTATATCCCCGATATATTCCACAAAAAGGCCATTCATTTCTTATAATTCCAGCATTTGAAATAAATTCATCAAGTAAATGTGTTTATTTTCCGTTTTCTTAAGAATTATTTTAACTGCGCCTGACGGTTACGGAAAGTAGTTCGGCGTGGGAGTTTACTGGGATATAAATTTTGGACAGAGACTTGCTACGGGCCAATCAAATGTTAGGGAATTGTGTAAATATTTTTGTGCTGGAATTATGTAATGAAGAATGACTTGGTATTCTAACTATACACTTTATTATACATAAACATATATGTGACTGCATAATGTTATTATGATTTACATGTATGAATGTGATATTACAACATACCCCACTTCCAGTAGATTATCGTATATGTACGTACGGATATCGTACGTTTGTACATTCGAATAGTATGTTTGTATAAAGTATAATGGTATAATACGACGATACGGTACAACCGTACCACTATTCTATGAGCACATGGTATGCTCATTAAATGTACCAATATTATACGTTTTATGTATGTATGCAGGCACTATTTATATATACAAATAGGAAACCAGCGGAAAAGCCCAACTGTACCAAGGACTGTATATTTAAAAATGTGTCTGGACCAATTTCTTGTCCATCACCCACTGCAGACGGGTAATCCACTGAACTAGTATAAAAAACATATATTTTATTATATACCTACCCATGAAATACATAGTTTTACGATGTAAATAAAAGTCATTTGTTCTCATCGATGAAATAAACAACTTCCGGTGAAAATACGACTATTTCCGATATTTATATTCATAACGCGCATCTGCCGTGCCGGACTACAAATAGGCTGCAAATACACATTCATTACCGTATACAGTCTGAAGAAAAAAATCAGCTAATTTCCATGGAGCGGTATATAATAAATAGAATATTCATATTTTTGCAACGAATATGACATATATGTTCATCTCGTGGTGTGAAATGTCCATATTTCACGAGTGCCGTTAGTCATATTCATTGCAAAAATACGAATATCCTCTATATATTATAATAGGTAAATTCTCACACTATTTATTAATTGTATTGTTTAATTTAATTGTATAATTTATACAAATAATTAAACATAAGAGAAATAAACAGCAAACATTAAGGCACATGCCTTCAAATAAGGTCGTATCTATGATGTTAGAAACAACTTCTTCTCATGGCGTATCAGTTCATGGTTCTTATATTGTCCATTGTTACATGGTTTCCGTTGTTTGCACATATGTGCACGTGTGTTTGCATATGGCTTTAGGCAATGCTCATTCCGGGGCCGCGCGTAATGGAGGTGCCTTCATGACGTCACTACGCGGAAGTGCCTTCATGACGTCACTACTGCATGACGTTCATGACGTTCATGACGTTCATGACGCGGCCCCGGAATATGCATACCGAAAATTATCTACCTGAATGGGACGATTTATAAAATTACTGAAAATACTGAATATAATACTCAAATTACATCAGTTTTGTGGTGGAAATGTAACAATAACGTTTGATCATGTCTCCAGCCGTGTGCAAACGTTTGCTGTGGCCCTCGGGAACTGTTTGAACCCGCGGCCTGTGGCCTTGGGATTCAAACAATTCCCTCGGGCCACAGCAAACGTTTTCACACGGCTGGACATGATCAAACCTTATATTGACTTTACTACCAAGTAGTCCTATGTATCGACGTTTGTTGTGCGTATGTGTGCGTCTGAAATTTGTTGCTTGAATATTGTTCGTATGTGTCTGCTAGTGTATAGTGTATATTATAGGAATGAATGGCTTTTTTGTGGAATTTATCGGGGTATAAACTTGGAAAAGTCGCGGGAATACTGGACGAAGGCCATTCATTCCTTATAATTCCAACATTTGAAATAAATTCATCAAGAAAATGTGTTTATTTTACGTTTTCTTAAGAATTATTTTAACTGCGCCTGACGGTTACGGAAAGTAGTTCGGCATGGAGTTTACTGGGATATAAATTTTGGACGGAGACTTGCAACGGACCAATCAAATGTTAGGGAATTGTGTAAATATTTTTGTGCCGGAATTATTCTGTGTTTAATGTGTGTATTACCTGTACGTACCTTACTTATCATATTTCGATGACATAAAGACACATATATCATGACGGCGAACTTAACTGGTGAAATTACTGTGGCGACGAGCGCCACCATGACATTGTGAATATAAATGCAAATCCATCATAAATGTATGCCTTGCATCACTCAAAATATGTCATTTGTTTTCGTTTTGGTGTAAACAGTATATCCTGGGTCAGCTCTGATGTTCATGATGTTTATAAACGATATCTCGCATAATATTAACACAGATATGGAGGGTATATTCTCTAGCAATGAGCTGACGCTGTTCCTCATACTTTACGCCGATGACCAAGTACTTTTCGCAAAAAAACCCGAAACACTACAATCAATGCTAAATGATGTAGGTCAATACTGCCAAACATGGGGCCTCAAGATTAATACCACCAAAACCAAAACAATGATTTTCGAAAAAGGTAGACATACACGGTTCGATTTCCATCTGAGGAACACTATATTAGAAACAGTCACCACATTTAAGTACCTTGGAATTCACCTGTTTAAAAACGGGAATTGGTTCAGAACTCAAAAATTAATTGCACAACACGCTTCACTAGCACTTCACAATTTATTCAAAATTCTAAACGAAACAGAGCTAAACACCACAGAAAAATGTAAATTATTCGACAGTCTAGTGCTTTCACGATTAAATTATGGGTCAGAAATATGGGGAATGCATGATGGGAAAAACATAAAATTAATACACACTAAATTTTGCAGAAGAGTTTTGGGAGTTAAGAAATCAACAAATTTGGAGGGACTTTATGGGGAATTAGGTAGGGTACTGCCACATAACAATCGTAAACTAAACATGCTTAAATACTGGATCAAAATACTCAAACTGGGCCACACGTCTTTACCAGCACAGGCATATACAATGTTAAAAATAGATGCAGACCAAAATATTTCATATAATGGGACTAACTGGGCATATCAAATTAAACAACTTCTATATACACACGGGTTGGCAAATTTATGGGATTCACAAACTGAAATTGACATATCTTTCATAAACATCAAACAGCGTATACTCGACACATACCACCAAACATGGCACGCACACATTACCCAATCGAATAGACTAGAATCATACGTCCGTTTTAAACACGAATTTGGCCTCGAAACATATCTAGATAACATAAATGAAAGTAAATATCGCACCGCATTAAGCCGATTCAGACTATCATCTCATAAATTAGCAATACAGCAGGGACGATATACAAATACACCACGAAACGAACGAATATGCACCCATTGCATTGCCCAAAAACACAAAACGTAATTGAAAACAAAAGAATACCATTGTACTTCTCGTAATGTCCACTATACCGCGCGAACTAAGAAAAAAATATTTTAAACCGTATTATTGTAGATGGCCCACTGTACGCAAATTCAATTCACTAATGTCATCACAATCAAAACCCGTTCTTATAAATCTTTCGAAATATATTTACTTCGCGATGAATCTACGAAACTAAAACACAAGACCTAAATTTACTGCATACAAGCGGCTACTCACTATAAACTTCAAATGGGAGGATTCAAATGAACCGCGAATCATATGGATAAACAAAAAATACACGCCACTGGACATATGCCGCTGTATGCGGCTAACTAAATCCTACCTGCATTGGGACGATTATAATTAGCGCATACCGACACATCACATATTTAAACTCCATATTCGCTAACATAGAATGCTACCTGTATGCACTAAAATAGATAACCGGACCATGATTGCTGGTGTGTGGGTCGTGTCGTGGCAAAACCGGCGTACCGGCTTGGTGCGGTGTGCCGGTTTTGACAGGACATGACACATACAATTTACAATTAAGTTCATTTACTAATGCTATAATGCTTCCAGAAAATTCACGCCATGTATATCATTATCCGATAATCTGTATGAACCACTCCAGGAAACCATGTTTTTCACCACCATAAACAAGAAATATGTAGGCTATAAGCATGTATATGTTTAATGCTGAATAAAATATTTGTATATCCATGTATCTAACTATAACCAGATCTACATAGATATGTGATCACGTTTTTATTTTAACATTTAAATTAATGGGTTGTTTGATTAATTAATTGCTGGAATGATTTTTATGGATTGGCTAATTGCAAGGTTGACTGATTGATTGGTTGATATATATATTAATTAATTTATTGATATATTGATTGATTAATTGGTTGAAAGATTGGTTGATTTATTGATTGATTAATTGATTGACTGCATGCTTGATTGTTTGGCAGATTGTTTGATTTATGTGTTGAGTAATTGGTTTGTTGGAAGAATGAGTGATTGTTTTGGCTGATATATTGATTGATTGATTGGTTAAGTGAATGGCTAATCGATTACGTATTTCACTGATTGATTGATCGATTGAGTGATTGCTGAAATGGTTCAACGATTGATCAGCAAGTAAGACAAAGAAGTAAGACAAATAATAAGATATGTCAACGTAAAAATTGAGTTGAGAACTCGGCATATAGTTTAGGTGTCGTGTGCCGGACAAGCCCCCACCTCGATCTGTGTCTGTATTCAAAAACAAGCTATCCAATCATTAGTACTTTCTCGCAAATCATAAAAACATCCCCACAAAAAACGCCCAAAAAATATTAATTTGCATTTCACAAATTTATCCTCAGTATGCACTTTATTGCGAAAACATAACCACACACTTTTTATATATGATTATAACGCGCTTGGTCGTAGATTTTATTTATTAATTCGTTCCCTCGAATTAACAATTCGTTCCCACGATATAACAATTCGTTCCCTCGAATTAACAATTCGTTCCCACGAAATGACAATTCGTTCCCTCAATTTAGCAATTCGTCCCCTTGAATTAACAATTCGTTCCCATGATATAACAATTCGTTAGCACGAATTAACAATTCGTTCCCGTGGGAACGATTTGTTATTTCGTGGGAGCGAACTGTTAAATTGAGGGACCGAATTATTAATTCGTGGGAACGAATTGTTAAATTGAGGGAACGAATTGTTATTTCGTGGGAACGAATTAATAAAAAAAAAGTTTACGTCCCCTGCGGGGCTCCGTACATATATTCTCAGACAGTGAAGGAAGAGTTACTGCGAAAATGGCTTACTGTGGGGTCAGCGTGTACAGTAGCGCTTTTCTGCTCCTTACCTATTTGTATATACTAATATCGTATACATATCGTAATCGTACAGTATTGGTATATTTAATGAGCATATCGTATGATCATATAATATTGGTATGTTTGTACCGTATCATCGTATAGTACAGTTTGTTTACATTATACAAACGTACTATACGAAAATTGGTATGTTTGTACGATACAAACGTACCAGAATTATACACATGTATACAAATCGTATAAACGTACGATTTGAATGGTATATCTATACGATATTGGTTGGTATGTACGGTACAAACATACCGTACGTTTATATTATATGCATATCGTATAGAAAACATATCGTATTGGTATAGTATACGTATAGTATTGGTATAGTACGTATAGTTGACCTGCAGAAAAGCGCAACTGTAAGTGCACACACGAACGAACACGACAGGTTGAAACCAACCTGTCGTGTTCGTTCGTGTGTGCACTTACACGCTGACCCCACTGTAAGTATCCCCTCACCGATAGGCAAGAGGGAATATAGCGTTGATCAATGTACGTCCGTATGTACGTCCGTCTATGTACGTACCTTTCATTTTTCAATAACTCATGAATCGCTCCACCGATTTAGATAATAGTTGGCCACAATGTGTGTCTAGGAATAGTGCTTTGTTTTGCATACGACCCACGTCCGACCGCCCAATGTCAAGGTCACTAATGTCTTATGTTCACTTTGTTTGACAGGCAAATGTGTAAGACAAATGCGTTAAAGTTTTGTTTTATTTGTATTCAATAACTTATCAACTTCTTTACCAATTTTGGCCACAGTGTGTTCCTATGTATGGTGCTTTGTTTTGCATACGACCCATGTCCGACCGCTCAAGGTCAATGTCACCGATGTTCACCTTGTTTGTAAGCCAAATTTGTAATGCAAAACTGTTTTAAATTATCAAGGCTGGCAGCACAACCCGAGCTTGACCGCCAAAGGTGAAGGTCACTGAGGACTTGTGTTTTTGTCTTTTTTTTATTTGTATTATTATTATTATTATTATTATTATCAAAGCTGCCAGCGAGGGGGATAAGCTTCAGTTAACGATGCCATTTCTTGTTGTATATTTGTATGTTATTTCTGAACCGAAATGCTACACGAGCTATTTATCAGGGCCCGTTTGCTCAAAGGTTCTGTTAGCTTAACAGACTGTTAAATCCTTAGCATTACCAGGTGGCGTTTTACATTTGCCGATGTTCAAATGTAAATCAGATTTCGTTTAAAAGGACGCGGGATTGTGTATGTTGTGTTATTACACTGACATTATGTAACGTCATCTGTCGTCGTTCGACCAATGACCGTCAGTTTTTAATTCGTTGTAACCAGGTATATTGTCTCAGGCCATTGCTTGAAATGGCATTATGTTACAAATGTATCAGTCGGTACATATACATGAAAACATGTGCTGTTATGTTTACTGTCGTGCATGACACATTTTGTCTGTTTAAAGTGCGTGGCATGGCGTGCTATGTGTGCAAGACATCCGTCAAGTAATATTAAAGTTATATGACGTTAAATACTCTTGTTTTACGCCATTTTATTGCAATTCATACAACAACGACGCTGCCGATCAATACTTATAGGTTATTTGATTTGTATGTGAAGTTCCACAGCGTGCGATATTGCGCGACTTTAGGAGCGTTTCCATTATAATTCCAGCACAAAAATATTTACACAATTCCCTAACATTTGATTGGTCCGTTGCAAGGCTCCGTCCAAAATTTATATCCAAGTAAACTCCATGCCGAACTACTTTCCGTAACCGTCAGGCGTAGTTAAAAAAATTCTTAAGAAAACGGAAAATAAACACATTTTCTTGATGAATTTATTTCAAATGCTGGAATTATATGGAATGAATGGCCTTTTTGTGGTAAAGATATAAACTTGGAAAATGTAATGTATATGGGTTACTCTGTGTCTGCAGGTGACTGGCTCATAGTGAGGCTGACTCTTAGCTCATGAATATTAGGCCCCACCCAGTTGAGTGTAGATACTGTAACATGTAGTTATATTGTTTGAATAGAATATGTAACCATATGAGTATCTTGTATGAATAGTTTAACATCCCAAGAACGTGATAACAATCACGAGAACACAACATTACAGAAAAGTCGCGGGAATACTGGACGAGGCCTTCCGGATACTATAGAGGATACTGCAGAGGATACTATATAAACACACTTTCGTCAACTGTCTGTTCCACGTGTTGCTGCCGACGAACTTTTGGCTATTAAACACATTAAATCTCAGAAATATCTAAAGATAAGAACTTTTTCATCTATAACAAAAATCCCCCTCTCCACAATTTTATTTTATTGCGAAAACAATGGAAATTGAATCCGAAACCTGACTAGATAGCTTGGAAATGATGTAACTAAGAAAACAAAAGTTGTATTTTGAAAATCGGTCCACAAATAAATAGATATTTTTAAAAAATATATATTTTAGCCCCCATGTTAAATTCCCATAGGAATATCGTTTTTTCGCAAGAAACTCAATAGTTTATGGACTTTATTTTTTGGGGGGATGGTGAATATTTTGTTATTGATGAAAAACTATTTACACTTAAATCTTTTTTTATTTAAATGTACATGCCCACTCAGTAGGCATACACTCTTTTTTATAGGAAGTAAATAAGTGTATAATTGTGTCCTATTCCACCAGTTACTGGTAGTGACTCGCGGCGGTATTAGGCTATTTTCATATGCAAATGAGGTATGATATTTTTTTAATCATTTATACTACTTATATACGTCACCTGAAAAATAACAATATTTTCGAGATTATATAATTATTATCATTGAACATCAAAAATTAATACAGAGCATAAATAGTAATGTCCGTTAACATTTAAAGGAAACACGGTTATCGCTACTGATAGCAGTGTGGATATTTACGTCTGAAAATAAAATGAATAATAATGCCAATCAATACGTGGGGTAATGGTGAATAATTCCAGCACAAAAATATTTACACAATTCCCTAACATTTGATTGGTCCGTTGCAAGTCTCTGTCCAAAATTTATATCCCAGCAAACTCCCACGCCGAACTACTTTCCGTAACCGTGAGGCGCAGTTAAAATAATTATTAAGAAAATCGAAAATAAACACATTGTCTTGATGAATTTATTTCAAATGCTGGAATTATAAGGAATAAATGGCCTTTTTGTGGAATTTATCGGGGATATAAACTTGGAAAAGACTTTTCCAAGTTTATACCCCGATACATTCCACAAAAAGGCCATTCATTCCTATAATAAATGTTTATTTTGACGGACTATGTCTCAGACGATGTCTCTGATATATATAATGAACATTTGGTGCCTACTGAGTGGGCATGTATATGTATTTATATCCGGCGGCATGTACATGTACGTGGAACAGACAGTAGTAGCAAGCGCAATATATGTGTGCCATACACAAGAATATAAATACATATATTGTAGGTGATAGGTCCAGGGCTCCAGGTAAGGAATTACTAAAAAATTAGTAGTAATTGAGTATTTTCATTCCATCATTTCTGAAGCAATTGGGTATTTCAAAATTTAATTGGGTAAAATAAAATGACACTATTATTTACACATCAACAGATAGCAATTATTGAATAGTTGCTTCGAAATTAAAACATATCTTGGCATTTCATTAGAAATACCAAGATGTGCAATATGTGTGGTCTGTTTATTGTTTTCTGCAGCATTCTAAAAGTACCACAAAATTGTTATTGCTTTCTGATACTCGCTACTTCTGATTTCAATTGGGTTTTTGGCAATTTTAATTGGGTATTTAAGCAAATACGCAGCTTATCTGGAGCTCCGTAGGTCTAAATAGAGCTGACTGCCATTTCGTCACTGTTGTATTTGTTGACTTGAAACATTGTACGCATGTGCGGAGTGCAACGCAAGCGCAGCGTACCACTTATTAACTCGCAAGCAATAGAGATATGTGTATCTACGTCAACATCCGTTTGAAATATGTTAAAGTATGATTTGGAGAAGCAACCAGCATTGTCCAGGCTGTGGTAGTAGCAGGACATCTCAGCCACGCGGTCCCTGTAACACAAATGAGACACGGCATGTAATTGTGTACCTTCGGACATCTGCGTAATTTCATGTTATACGTTTACAAAATTTACAATATTTTCCGTAAATGGCATCAATAGTTGACCAAATTTATGAAAACTTTTGTAAATGTTGTAAACGTATTTAATGAAATTACGCAGATTTCCGAAGGTACAAAATCGCATGGCGTGTCTCGATTGATTGATTGATCGAGTGGGGATTACAAAATTTACAATATTGTCTGGAAATGGCATCAGAAGTTTACAAAAGTTTCAGAGTACATGTGGAATTATATTCCGCATGTACTCTGAAAATGTTGTCTACTTTTGACTTTATTTATGAAAAATATTGAAATTGTTGTAAACGTATTTAAGGAAATTACGCAGATGTCCGAAGGTACAAAATCGCATGGCGTTTCTCAAATATAAACGTGGCTGCGACTAGAGAAATGGGGCTTATGTGATTTGTGACCATTTTAGATCTTGATCAAATAACAGACTCATGTGTACTGATAACAATATATATTGCTGGTTAGTAGCATGACGAGACTTTCATTGACGATCACACTGTGCCGATGTATAGACTGATCTAGATATACACTGGACGCATATGGAAGGGGATATCCGCCACTACATTGCATGCTGCTTCATGACAATGCAGTCGACCATTGTTACATGTCATCCTGCACTGCGGCTATTCGTTACTGCTTAATGACAACTCCATCTTGCATTATTACATTTCACATTGCATACCTCGATCGGCTATTTGACATTGTTACATGTCATCCTGCATATTGGCTATACAATACTGCTTAATGACAACTCCATCTTGCATTATTACATTGCATATTGCATACCTCGATTGGCTATTTGACATTGTTACATGCCATGTTCTGTCATGTGTCATTCTGCTTACTGCTTGCTGGGATGCGTATATGACTATATGAATTCCGCCGAATGACGCATGCAAGCAAGCAGAATGGCCCATGTCAGAATATGAAATGGCCGAATGAGGGATGCCAGCATCGCAGTAAGCAGTGGGCCGAATGGAACTTGGCAAAATGTGCAACGCCCTCTGTTGTCATAATGGGAACGCTTCAATTATGACGCCAGGTGGCGCTCCAAAATAAGTACAGTAGATGTTTTTTTCTTGTGGTCTTTTGTCATTGTGCCACCGCGGACGTAATGTATTTAAAGTGGTCAATCACCGCGGGCATAGCCTACAATACCGCGGGCATGCCTGTCCCCCGCGATCACTGTTTCAGGCAGTGGGATCGCGGTGACGGCATCCTCGGTCACTGTGATGCACTGCCCGAACGATATCACGGTGATTCGCCGTGGTCGTTCACGGGGGATCACCGCGATTGCGTATCTACCTGTATAAATGCATGTACGCGAAGGTACAGTACTTTAGCAAAATAAAACATTTTTCTTTGTATGAGAAACGATGAATTAAGTGGCGCGTGCGTGTGTATGTGTACGTGTGCGTTCGCGGTATGATGTAGCTAAAGTCGAGCATAATGCTATATCACTATTCTATATGTACACGAGTTATGGTGTTAACTGCTTAGACACAATTCCATCAATGTTTGTCAAATTGCAGGCCAGTAGCCAAGGGGGGGGGGGGGGTGGGGGGGGGGGGGGGGTCGGACGACCCCCCACAAAGCCTCGAGGTCCACTTTTTTTTTTTAGGCCCCCCTCCCCCCCAGATACGTCAGGTCCATTGGGCCTTCGAAACGACCCCCCCCCAAACAGGTTTGTTTGGCTACGGGCCTGAATTGTATATATATTTTCTTAACTTGGTTGATTGATTGAATTGCGAATAAAGGTGATTTAATCCAAAGGAAATAATCCCGTCTTTATCATTTAGCGGCTTACCTGTGACTATTTCGGGAGATTTAACACCATCGGTCTAATTTTTTTCATAAGTATCCATTGTCAACAGATGAGTGGGTTGCGAAAGTGACCACACAGTGATCACAGTGATCACAGTGACCGAGGATGCTGTCACCGCGATCCCACTGCCTGAAACAGTGATCGCGGGGGACAGGTAGGATATGCCCGCGGTGATCGACCACTTTAAATACATTACGTCCGCGGTGGCAAAGTGACAAAATACCACAATAAAAAAAGTCTACAGTACTTATTTTGGAGCGCCACCTGGCGTCATAATTGAAGCGTTCCCATTATGACAACAGAGGCACATTTTGCCAAGTTTCATTCGGCCTACTGCTAACTGAGATGCTGGCATCCCTCATTCGGCAATTTCATATTCTGACATGGGCCATTCTGCTTGCTTGCAAGCGTCATTCGGCGGAATCCATATAGTTACATACGCATCCCAGCAAGCAGTAAGCAGAATGACACATGGCAGAATATGGCATGTAACAATGTGAAATAGCCAATCGAGGTATGCAATATGCAATGTAATAATGCAAGATGGAGTTGCCATTAAGCAGTATTGTATAGCCAAGATGCAGGATGACATGTAACAATGTCAAATAGCCGATCGTGGTATGCAATGTGAAATGTAATAATGCACGATGGAGTTGCCATTAGGCAGTAACGAGTAGCCGCAGTGCAGGATGACATGTAACAATGGTCGACTGCATTGTCATGAAGCAGCATTCAATGTAGTGGCGGATATCCCCTTCCATAGACGCAAACACATATGCCCCTTTTCTCAAGTCACAGCCACAAGTGTGTTAATTACAAGGCTTTTTATACATATTTCCGTTATTTATGCTGCTGGTAAACACAAACTACTGTCTGTTCCACGTTTTGCTGCCGACGAACTTTTGGCCATTAAACACATTAAATCTAAAATATATTTAAAAGTACTTTTCACACAATAACAAAAAAGTCTCCCTTCACAAAAATATTTGTTTGTTGAAATTCCATCAAATATTGATTTTATTGCGAGAAAACGATTTTCCTATGGGAATTTAACATGGGGAGTCAATTTCCAAAACTTTTTGAAGGATCAAAAAACGAAAAAATTTGGAAATTGACTCCGAAACCTGGCGAGATAGCTTGAAAATGATGTAGGCCTAACTAAGAAAACAAGTTAGATTTTGAAAATCGATCGCAAATAAAAAATATTGAAAAAAAATAAAAAAAATTAAATACTTTTTTTCGCAATAAAATCAATATTTGATGAAATTTGATCAAATAAATATTTTCTTGGAGGGCGACTTTTTTGTTATTGAGTGAAAAGTACTTACTTTTAAATATTTTTTAAATTTAATGTGCTTAATAGCCAAATGTTCGTCGGCAGCAAAACGTGGAACAGACAGTAGTCATTAAAGGTACAAGCCCACTCAGCACATGGAGAATATTAGTATAGTGTCATGAACGTGAATAAATATCTGTCGAGGCTGAGAAATCAGGATGGGCGAGGCTTGCCGAGCACATCCTGATTTCGAGCCGAGTCAGATATTTATTCACGTTCATTACACTATAATAATATTCTATTTATCCCGTTAACCACATCAAAGTTGTTCAAATGTCTCTAAAAATGCATTTGTGGCCTCATAAGTTTGTCTTCTGAAGCGACAAGATTATCGTGTTACGTCATTCACATAATGACGTAACGTCATACATAATGACGTATCTACTAGACGTGAACGAGAAAAAATACACGTACCTGCTTTTCACGTCTAGTAGCGACATAGTTGACGGGATAAAAACTGTTCTTCATATTTGAGACATCAGCTGAGAGAAATTTTCTGGCAAAATAAACATCATTCACCATTACCCCACGTAGTGATTAACATTATAATACTTGTTCACACTAATATCTGGGGCGATAACCGCATTTCCTTAAAATATTAACGGACATTACTAGTTATTCTCTGTATTTATTTTTTGATGTGCAATGATCATAATTTATACTCTGCCGAAAATATTATTTTTTTCAGGTGAAGCATTTAATTAATATAAATAATTAAACAATAGCATGCTTCATGTGCATATGAAAATAACCCGATACCACCGCGAGTTTCTATCAGTAAAATACATATTACTAAATGATTATATCTGTATAGCGGGCACTTGTGTAATTTTTAGAACTGGTGGAATAGTTTATATACACTTATTTAATTCCTGTAAAGAACATTGTGTGCCTACTGAGCGGGCATGTACCTTTAATCATTCTGTATTATTCATACTAAAGTTACATGTACAAGTAGTTACGTGCATTTGTATTGTACACCCCTGGGGGACGTTTCACTAAACTTCGTACGATTAAAATGTTCGTAAGTGCAAAAGTCTGTAAATTTCACTATAACAATGTTTTCTTGTAAACAATTATTGGATGTACATGTACATTTGTATTGAGCATAGGCTGCATATGCTCAATAAATGTAAATCAATCAATCCTAAATGTGCATTTATTCGTACGAAGTTTAGTGAAACGGGCCTCAGATTCGTATAATTTACCTACGTTGCACGGACATTTATATAACAAGGGCCTCGTTATGACCAAGCTAATCCCCTTGCTGGCAGCCTTGATAATACAATAAAAATCAACTTTAACGCATTTGTCATACAAAGGTGAACATGAGTCCTCAGTGACCTTGACCTTGGGCGGTCGGACGTGGGCAATATGCAAAACAAAGCACAATCCATAGATTCACATTGTCAAGGTGTATGATCACGTCGTACTAACAACAACAACAAGTACCGCTTCAAAGTACGTATTATTTTATAGTTTCATTATTACGTAACGGATGTTGATGAAATATGGCGCCTCAAACGCGTCTTGTCAAGCTGCATTTGGTGGTCTCTGTATTTTCGCCCAAACTTCTGTCGTTTTTGCGAAGAATCGATTTCAGTGTCTCCGACACGGAAATCGATTCATCGCAAAAACGACATAAGTCTGTGCCAAACTCCCTAGACCACCAAATGCAGCTCATGAAGACGCATTTGCTGTGCCATATTTCATGAAAATCCGTTGCATATTAAGGACAATATCAAAGAATACTTACTTTGGAGTGGGCGACGTTGTTGTTGTTGTAACCACGTGATCATGCACATTCATTGTGGCCAAATATTATTACAATCAGTGGTTCACGAGTTATTGACAAACGGACGTAAGGCGAGAGGACATAGAGAATAGTAGGTTGGTGCCATGAATGAGAAACAAATATCCGGCAAGGCTCAAGAATTTCTTTATTTCTCATCAGAAGTATATGTTGTGATCACTCATTTGAACCGTCTCGCCGAGACGGTTCTAATGAGTGGTCACAACATATATTTTGGTTCAGAAATAAGGAAAATAGATAGAGAATAGTAGGTTAGTGCCGTGAATTTGAAAAATATCTGGCAAGGCTTAGGAAACTGGATGGGCGAGGCTCTACCGAGCACATCCCGTTTCCGAGCCGCGCCAGATATTTTTCCCATTCACGGCACTAATTTACTATTCTATTTATCCCGTCAATACCTACAAATGGCTGTAAAATGCAAAGCAAATAATCCCAGCCACCGCACATATTCATACGCAGTGATTATGTCGTATTGACAGGATATAAAAAATGTTTCACGGCACCGTGTTTCACGGCACATACGCACTGTGCTGACGGGATAAAATCAAAAACTGGATTCGACAGAAACCGTAGAAATATCAAGCTGTGTCTGATAGTGAATCAGATATTTGAAATTACTTAATTATTCATACGAATATATCATAATCAACCAATTGAATCAATGACTTGATCACATTTATAAAAAAAGATTTCGTTACTTTGGTTGGATATATAGGGTTAAAGGATTGTTATTGATCACACTTATAAGGAAAGATTTCGTTGCTTTGGTTGGATATATAGGATTGTTTATAGTTTATACATGGTTTACACATCGTTTTCGTTTTTATAATTACAAAACGAGGTTTTAGTTGGTATCACGTTTAAGCCAACGAAAACATAATTTTCTAGTTAAAAACAACGAAAACGGTGTCGAACCGATGCTTTGAAAGAAACGACAGGCGTTTAAATAGTTGCAAGCCGGGTGTTTAAACGAAAATATAGTTTTAAAGGTACATGCCCACGCAGCAGGTTACACTGTACTACTATTTTTCATTTTCTGTCATGCCTTATATGAGCCATTTGTCTACCCACTAACGAGTTATTTTTAATTACGGCGCCTGTTAATTGGTGTTAAATCGCATTTTATATGCCGCAACCAGAAAGGGTATTTTCCGACCTCGTGCTATATTTACCAATACTCGTCACGTGACACGGTCAATCATATCACATCTTTAACATGCACAGTGAAGTATCAGAAGTTGAGAAGAAAAATCTCTGTTCGAGTGC
>CM055278.1:33968949-34003083 GCA_029237695.1 Conchocele bisecta
CAAGTTACAAGGCAAAATGGTGACATTATAAGTCAAAAAGGAGGAGATAATCCATGACCTGGGGGTGGGGGGTCAAATCAAAAATCGAAATAAATTTTGCACACCTACTCACATACGGAAGCTACATACCAAGTTTCAGGTCTGTAGCTAGTAGTTTATAAATTTGACGAGTTACAAGGCAAAAAGGGGGAGATAACCAGTGTCGAATCAAAAATCAAAACAAACTTTGCGCATCTACCCATCATAAGGAAGCTACATACCAAGTTGCAGGTGTGTTTAGCTATTAGGGTTTAAAGTTTTACGACTTACAGGACAAAATTGGAAAATTCTAAGTCAAAAAGGGGCAGAAAATACATGACTCGGGGTCGAAATGAAAAAAACAAAATAAACTTTGCCCATCTACTTATCATAAGGAAGCTACATACCAAGGTACAGGGGGCCGTTTCACTAAACTCTTACTACTAAAATGTTTGTAAGTGCAAAATTATAATAGTCTGAATTTCACATTAACAACGTTTTCTTGTAAAGAATTATTGGATTTACATTTATTGAGCATAGGCTGCATATGAAGCCTATGCTCAATAAATGTAAATTATATCAATCAATTGAATGTGCACTTACGAACATTTTAGTTGTAAGAAGTTTAGTGAAACGGCCCCCTGGTCTGTAGCTAGTGCGGTTTAAAAGTTTTACGACTTACAAGCCAGAATTGGAAAATTCTAAGTCGAAAAGGGGAGATAGTCCATGACCCAGGGGTCGAATAAAAAATAGAAATAATCATTGCGTATCATAAGGAAGCTACATACCAAGTTTTCGATCTATAGCTAGTGCGGTTTAAAAGTTTTACTATCGTGGTAGGGCATAGAGTAATTTATGCAGAAAACAAAGGTCAAGGTGAAATGAAGTTGATATGTCGTACTGAAGTTACTGATGCAACCACTAGCAGATTATGTTGTCCGATTTTGATGGTAATAGTCGTTGCAGTGTGCATTGGAAATGACTAAATATTTAATGCGAAAGAGTAGGCCAATGTCAGATGACGGTCATATGTCGTACTACAGTGTCTGGTGTATATCACTAGCAGCTGATGTTGTCCAAATTTGGTGGTTGTAGCCGTTTGAGTTATAAATAAAACGAACATTTAAAATGAACAAGAGTTGTCAGAGGACAATGAAGTGCGCCCGATAGCAGCAAAGGAACCGAGGGCACATTTGAAAACACAACGTGCTGGATAAGGGAAACAAAATTTATGAGCCATTTACCAGAGCGTGTTAAGGTTTCAAGCGTACAAAGTATTTGACCTTGACCCTGGCTTAGCAGAGGACCCTTGGAGCAATGCGCATGTGAAATATGTAGCAAATCCAAGCAAGGAAAATATAGGCCATTTACCCGAGCATCCGAGCGTTAAGGTTTTGAGATGCACAAAGTATATGACCTTGACCCTGGGCTTAGAAGGGGCGGCACGGACGTGGATTTGCCACAGGGCAGTAGAGGACCCTTGGAGCAATGTGTGTTTGAAATATGAAGCCAATCCAAGCTAGGAAACATCAAAAATAGGCCATTATAATTTTTGAAGACATGCGGACGGACGGACGGACGGACGGACGGACGGACGGACGCCGAGGGTATGCCATAAGCACTTCTTCCTTCGGAAGGCGCTCTAAAAATGACTATCGAAAATCGCGATAAAATCAATATTTTATGGAATTTCATCAAATAAAGAAAATTGGGGAGGGTTACTTTTTGTTATTGATGAAAATGCCGTCTCATCAAGATCAGCACTTTTTTGCAAGTAATTTTCATATTTTTAACAACAAAAACACCCCCATTTTCATAAATGGACTACCGGTAGTCTGAAAATCATTTTGTGACGATTGGATTGGTTGCAAAATTAACATATCAAATTCCATTCCAGTTATGTCTGGGTGAAAGGGTTAAAGCAGGCCAGTAGCCAGGGGGTCCGAGCGGTCGGACGACCCCCGCCCAGCCTCGAGGTCCACTTTTTTAGCCTCGAGGTCCACTTTTTTAGCCTCGAGGTCCACTTTTTTAGACCCCCCTAGATACCTCAGGCCCATTGGGCCTTCGAAACGACCCAACCTTCAAACAGGTCTGGCTACGGGCCTGTAAAGCAATGCGTGTGTGAAATATCAGGTTAATGGCACGGACCCAGGACACACCCACCCCCACCCAAGTATTTATTAAAATAATCAACAAAAAAGTGACTAAGCCATCTTAAAATACGACATTAATCAATTCTATCAATACAACACATTTTCAGACAATTTTTTTTGGAAATCTGCTGTTTAATCTAATGGGTGCATAGGTTAAAATAACGGACCGAGGTCTATAAATACATTAAATAAACCTAAAAGCATTAATAACTTATAAATGTTTTTAGCTATATTTAATGTATGTATAGACCTCGCTCCGTTCAACCTGCGAATGGGTGGTCTAATGAAAAACAGTAGATTTCCGAGAAAAAAAGAAAACAATTATTGAATAGTTTGCTTCGAAATGAAAACATCTTGGTATTTCATTAGAATAGTCTCCAAGAACACATCTTGGTATTTCATTAGTAGAATTGTCTCCTTGGAGACAATTCTAATGAAATACCAAGATGTGTTTTCATGGAAAATAAGAATGTGTGGTCTGTTTATTGATTTCTGTACAGTGTAGCATGGTAAAGGTATGATAAATTTGTTATTGCTTTTTGATACTCGCTACTTCTGATTTCAATTGGGTTCTTTGGCATTTTAATTGGGTATTTAAGCAAATACGAACGCTTATTGGAGCCCTGCACTGCCATCTTAATTTTTGTTGTCCATGTTTATTTTCTATTTTCCATTTTTATCATCAAAAACATGCTTTGACAGCACTTTAGAATAATCCACAACAGCTTTGACAGCACTTCAGAATGGAAAAGATTCTTAAGTGCTGTCAAACCATGTTTTTATTGAGAAATAAGGCAAGGTCAAAAAGCAACAGCAGACGACAATTGTTCTGTGTAGTGGTCTACGGTTAAGATGGCTTGGTCATCTCTTCGTTGATTATTTTTAATAAATACCTCTTCTTCTTCAGAGTGTTGTAAATCACAAGTTGATATCACAGGCCTACCTTTATGGCCACTATTGGGCAGGTTTTATGGCTCTCGTGAAAGTTCACTTCTGGTCAAGATGGCGGGTCAAATCAGTTCTCTTTGGTGGTCCTTAATTGCGCAAAGGGTCCAGTAACGGTAAGGGGCGAGATAGTGTCTCCTCATCTTCGGACATCCTTCACGCTAAGGCAACCAAGTGTCGTATCAGTGTCGAACGTATTTCCATAAATACCACACTCTCCCCTCCCCGGTTTTCTAAACAGCAGCGTACTCCTTCGTTGAGCACCAGCCACATATGTAGAGTACGGCATTTCAAATCGGGTGCCCTAGTGGCACTCCCTGAGGTGCGGAATCATTTCCATAGTTGGAGTGGCCAAACAATGAATTAGAGACGGTTCTCTTTATGTTTAAAAACACGTCGTTATTCAGCCACATCTGTGATTTAGTTCCGCCTGTATACGTTCGAGATCATTGCAGAGGCCAATTAGTCTTGTCGGCCATACAAGCGACGCCCATTGCTGGTAGTCTCCTCCGCAATGAGCGACATTGGCTCTCGTCTTACGGCGACCAAGCTAGCTACCTCACCGATATACGCGGTAGTCGTTCTAAGTCCAGCCACCATAGGATATATGGAGAGTCGGTCTCGATCAGCAGACGATCCAGTGGCACCCTCCGCATCGCCTCCCTCTGGACAGAGTCAAAGTGGATGACTTTTCCTGCAAAGCTGAAGTAGCAATTAGGAAAGGCATTTCTCCACGTGTTGACCTCTTTTATGTCCCCCACAAAGCAATGTATGTGGATCTGTTGGTCCCGGGTGCAATTCTGGCGAACTAGCTCGAAACAGTCGGCGTATGCACTCCTTGCTTTATAGTCTTTTGTCGCTCCTTTGACATGAAGTACCAGTACTTGTTTAGGCTTTGCCCACTGCAGTACGACATCCAGGGTCCTTCTCTGTTCTTCCCACAAGGAGCGATCCACACTGTAATCTAGGCCTACTTCACCAAGGCCTGCGACATTCGGGCGCTTGAGCAGTGTCTTCATTTGTTTCAGACTTCTTGCCCTGCTCGCTGTACCTTCTTGGGGTGAAGGCCGACAGCTATTGCCCATCGTGGATCCGAGACTATCGGAATTCTTGACCAACTTTCCGGGTCACAGAACACCAACACGCCACCCTCCAAATTAGCCTTATTCTGGGGCGCAACCTCAGTATGTTGGTTTGCAATGGTGTCTATATCGGTTGTCTCGACTCTTAGTTTGTCCGCTAACCGATCTAGATGAAAATGGCTGTCAAACAACCGAACCTCAGTCCCAGATGGTCGAACCGCTTTTTCTTTTCTTTGGGGACTGGGTTGAGGCCGTACAACTCCAACAGATACGGGGGCTCCAGTGGCCACAACCTTGGCATACGTCATGCGGCTGTGATATGTGATAGCACCCCGGGGGCCGCGGGTGTCCGGCCGCCTTCCGTGTGTGTCGGGTAAGCTGCTTAGGACTTGCGATGGAAGTCCCTGCTGTTGACGCCAACATCTGCAATCTTCGTTGGACCGTAGTGTCCAACGGTGGTGGTATGCCGTGTCCTTCCCTTTCAGTCGCTTCATCCACTTCAAGTAGGATTTCTTCTTCGCTCGCGCGAAGAGATGTCAGCGACTTTACGGGGCTAATGGTGTCGTCCTCATAGTCCATCATCAGCTCTGTTTCGGACTGTCGTTCCAATGAGGACGGGGCTGTTTTAGCCTCAGCGTCAGTACGAATGGGGGCATCACTTGGAGGAGAGAACGTCCACCTCCGAGACGGGGCTGCTTCGGCCACATCGTCTTTGGATTCCGAGACATCAGTTGATGGAGTCTCGTAGTCTTCCGGCAATCGATACACCGAGGATGACTCTGTTGTTGACGACGGGGCTCCTTAGCCACATCGTCTCTGGTCTTGGGAAATTCCCTTGGTGTTGTCGGGTTTCCCTCTGGCAATATCCCTTCAGAGGACTGAATAGTTGAATACGGGGCTGTTTTAGCCACTTCGTCGCTTAGTCCTCCTCCACATCTAGCCGATGCCGAGGTCAGCCGTCCTTTTTGGCTGCGTCGAGTCTTTTTGTTTAGCGTACTCGGCGTTGTCCAGCTGTAACCGAAACGGCGATGCATTACGGCTGGCTCATCACCTGTGATCCGGCTCATCAGGAACGACATCACTCGCGAACCAATATGAGACATGCTAGTTCATCGGCTCGAACGTATAAAACCGGGGTATCGACCACCCTGCTGTAGTACACAATTTTTCCATAGCCCGGCGAGTCCTATCTGAAACTGTGGTGGCCGGGTCCAGGATCAGATTACGGTTGGCAAACTGCAACAATTTCACCGGATCTGCTTCCGGGCCTATGACCATTTCAGATAGAGTCTGTAAGCCCAGTAGGCGACGATTCTGAAACCGGAAGCTTCGTAGCATTTCTTCAGTTTCGCCGTCGTGAAATACTGCAGGCACGTGCTCCTGCAGAGCGTGCCGCTTTACAGTCCGGGTCTTAACCTCACAGTCATCAAATGGGCATGACTGTCTGTGCACGCGTTTTGCACCGACATAATCATCCGGAATATTGGCCCTTCTTTTAAGTGAGGGTCGTAACTTCTCCGTGCGGTTAGTCTCTTGAGTGGACGGGGCCGAAACGGCCAACACCTCGTCCGAGCAGTCCAACATATCCCCTGCTACCACTCTCTGGTCGCCCGTAACGCAAACCTCCAACGATGTCTTGCGCACTGTCTGGGGGTCGTTTGCCCAGGTCTTCTGTCTGGTTGCCCAGGTGCCTCGCTAAAACCTCTAAACAGTGGCACACTGGTGCAACGTCCGTTTGCGTGGACTGGGTACACGACCTTGGGCGAGGCTCGGTTTGCGTGCCTTGATGTCGGTCCTTTGCGGGCCTTCTGCGCTCTGGTGACCTAGTTAGCTCACGCGCCTCCGAACGGCGGGGCTCCATTCCCGGCCTCTTCGTTCCGATGAACGGGGCCGTTCCGAATGGCGCGACTCTTTTCCCTGCCTCCTTCGTTCCGATGAACGGGGCAGTTCCGAACGGCGGAACTCCATTTCCGGCCTCCTTCGTTCCGATGAACGGGGCAGTTCCAACATTGCGATGATGTCCTGTTGCCTTGGTAGACCAAATTCCCTGTCTGGCCGCCCTCGATACCGGTTCGCTTGGTCGGTTTTCTCTCTGGCCTCCTTCGTTCATGAGAACGGGGCCGATGTTCCCTTCCTTCTCCCTGACGGTCCCATTATCTCTGATGTGACAGAGGCATTGCTCTGTCCGGCGCATCTACTACGGGCCTCCTTCGTTCATTAGAACGGGGCTCCTCTTGACTAATGCCGTGCCCCTGCCCCTTCGGTGGTGCATCGAGGAATGCATGAGGTGGTATATCCACTTCCATACTCGCCGCGTTCGACACTACCTTTGGGCAAGTCAGTGTGGTGCAAACGGACATCCTGCGCCAATTGTCCACCTATCCCTGGTCCGCCGTGCCCCTGACGCGCGGTATTTGGACCATATCCCTTCCACCTGGGTTCGGGAAATGTTCCAGAATCACCCGATTCGACAGGAACGTCGTACTATCCAACTGGAGGTCCTGTATCCACCTCCATTATTTTCTTTTGATTGCCAGCTCGTATTGTGGCTTTGCGAGCTCAAGGTACTGGACACGTCCAATGGACTTATCCATACCGAGCTCGCGTACAAGCTCCCGAGCTGGGATTAGCCTCCCTTCCGAGTCTCGGCACTGATGTGTCGCTCCGTCCTCCCACTCTGTTTATGCCAACCATCGTCATCCTTAGACGGGGCATCCATTATGGTGGCTCTTCACCTGTAACGAGAATTACATGGTCTTACTTCCGCTGCCGACCCCCGGGTCCGCCACACACACACGACAAAAGTATCTGCCGATTCGACGAACCTCGGACCGCGACACAAGCCTTACGCACGACGCGTGAAACCACTCCAGACAGTTATCGCATTAGTAGCATTAACCGCCCATCATCCGGTTCGCGACAAAAACAATAACGAATCTCCTGATCGACAGGAGGATTCTTCTTCGCCGCATCTGCCAGCAAAACGGGACTGGCTTGTAGACGTTGTATCCACACGGGTAACTCCCTATCCTTACACAGTTTCACGTGGTCGTGATTCAACGTGAATACCCGGTTTTCGTCTTAATACGGTATATTGCGGATGATATTTTCTTCACAATAATTCCGGGGCCCTTCCATGGGGGACACAATTTCTTGCTCTTCCCCTTCACTGATGCTTTGTCCAAAATGTACACGGGATCACCGACTTGGTAACTCTTCTCCAAGATCTTCACGTCATAATTCTTCTTCATACGTTTTTGGCTAGCCTTCAGATTTTCTCTTGCAATCCTGTGCGCGGAGGTAATAGCAGCTTCCAGATCTTTCACATACTCATCAGTAGATTGCTCTGGCATTCGGCTCTCTACTCCTGGAAACATTAGATCTGCGGTTGATATTTTTTCCCTCCCTAACATCAGTTTATTGGCTGTGAAACCCGGTATCCTTATTGACGATGATCTTATGGCCCCTGCCAACTGTGGCAAGTACTTATCCCAGGTATTCTGTGTTCCTACAAAACACCTGACGGCATCCATCAATGTTCTATTGAACCGTTCAACTTGGCCATTCGCTGATGGTCGATAGGGGGTGGTTCGCGACTTGTGTACATCTAACAGATCGCATACCGCAGCAAACAGCTGACTTTCAAAGTTCCGTCCTTGATCGGAGTGTATCTGGAAAGGATATCAAATCTCGAAAAGAACTCCGATACTGCTGCATGGGCTGTTACTTCCGCCGTCTGTGATGGTAGAGCAATGCACTCCACCCACTTGGTAAACTGGTCTACCATCATTAATACATACTCGTTACCCTTGGTAGTTCGCGGAAGTGGGCCCATGAAATCCAGGTGCACTCTCTCCATCGGATAACCAGCCTGGAAGCTAGTCAGCGGAAACTTAGCTCGCCTGTTAGCTTTCTTCCGATGGTTGCACACTCTACAGGTGTCACATATCCGTTGACCATCTGTGACATGCCGAACCAGTAGTATTTGTCCTTGATTCGTCCTCGTGTCCTTTCCATGCCTTGGTGCCCTGACGATGGCAGGTCGTGATGAGCATGCATAACACGCTGCTGCAAGCTTTTTGGTACTCTACAGCAGATATCTCCCATCTTTGGTCTTCTTTTGAGGGGATCGCTCTCCAGTGTAAATAGTTCTTTATTTAGCCAATAATATTTAGCGGCTGGACTAGCATCGAATAGCGTTCCTTCGGCGGGAACTGTCCCATGTTGCAACCAAGCAATGATGATCTCTAGGTCAGGATCAATCCTCTGCTCAACTGCAATGTTGACTTCCTGATTCGCAGTATCTGTCACAATACAAACTTTCTGCTCTTCAGGTCATATATGTCCACACGGTCCCGTTTCCATTAGGATGTCGACATGTCGATGGACTGTCGCTTTGTCAATCGGACCATCCACGGTAGACGGATACTCGTAAGCGGGTGTCTCCTTCGAGTGTCCTTCCCTTGCTGAGTGACCGACTGTTGTGGTCTGATCTGCATCTATCGAGCATGCCGCCAACACATTTTCTTGCTCCAGTGACTGCGTTTCTTCACCTACCTGTTGAGGAAGGGGCACCACATCATCCACATCTGCTACAAACTGTGACCATTACGGTGTGCCCTCTGACAGTAATTGCATCCCTGGCAGGGCAATTCGTGCAATTCGAGTCCCAGTTTGTAATGGTTGCATTCGAGTGCAGTTCCAGGTTTTCGTGATAATGCGTCCGCATTACCATGGTGCTTCCCCGGACGGTGCTCAATGACCAAGTCGTATAGACTCAGCTCCTCAATCCATCTAGCTAACTGTCCTTGTGGATCTCTAAAATTTAACAGCCATCTCAAGCTGTTGTGGTCCGTTCTCACTTTGAACCGTCTCCCCAGCAAGTAATGTCGGTACTGCCTCGTAAATCGCACCACTGCTAGCAATTCTTTCCTGGTAGTACAGTATCTCCTCTGCTCCGCTGCCAATGACAAGCTCCCAAATACTATCACTCTCTCAACACCTCCCTGTACCTGTAGCAGCTCTGCTCCTATAGCACAATCTGAGGCGTCAGTGTCAGAATGAACGGATCAACCCCGTTCGGTAGAGCCAAAATTGGTGCGGCCGTTAGTGTCAATTTAATGGCTTCATACGCCTGTTGCTGCTCCTCACCCCACTCAAATTTCTTCTTCCCGGTTATTGAGTACAAGAGGAACAGCCAGTTTTGCCAAGTCCTTAAGAAACATCCTGTGGTAGTTCACTAGCCCCAGAAATTGTTCCACCTCCTTGGTGCTCTTGGGCCTTGGCCACTCTGTCACGGCCTTTTATGTGTTCCTCACTGACTTCCAACCCATTGGGACCTATCTTCCTACCAAGAAACACCACTTGTTTCTGGAACAACTCGCACTTCTTTGGCTTCAATTTTAGACCAAATTCTCTGAATCTTTTGAACACTTCTATGAGATTGTTCAGATGGTCTTGGAAAGTTATTCCCAAGATCAATATGTCATCGAGAAATGCTAGTAGAATCTTCCAATTCAAGCCCCTCAAGACTAAGTTCATTACTCTACAGTACGTTGCTGGGGCGTTGCACAAGCCAAATCCCATGCGAATGAACTCAAAAGTCCATATTTGGTCAGGAATGCGGTCTTCTTTCTGTCTGATTTCTTTATCCGGACTTGCCAGTAAGCGGAATTGGCATCTAATTTTGAGTACAAGGAATTTCCGGCAAGTGTATCTATGCATTCTTCAATCAACGGCAGTGGAAACACGTCTTTTGTGGTGACATTGTTTAGGCCACGGTAGTCCACGCACACATCTTACTGATCCGTCACGTTTCCTTACCAATACAGGAGATGCGGCCCATTCCGATGTAGACGGTTGAATCACCTTGGCTTTCAGCATACGTTCCAGGTTAGCACTTTCTTCGTCTGTGAAGCAGCACGGTGTCCGTCGCATTCTTTGCTTAATGGGTCTAGCATCACCGGTTTCTATGTGGTGCTCCAATGCCGTGAAATTTCCTAGATCAAAGTCGTCCATAGAAAACATTCATCCTCATATTCTATAAGCAAACTAGTCAGTTGCTCACGTTCCACTGCTTCTAGATTTTGATTTGCCCCGTTCACAAGCTCGACTAAATGATCAGGAACTCGCTTTTTCGGACCTTTGTTCATCATGTTTTACTTTATAGATACCGGCTCGCTCTTCAAGTTCAACTGAATGATCAGGAACTTGCGTGTCGAACCGTTGTTCGTCAGGTTTTACTTTATAGACACCGGCTCGCTCTTCAAATTCAACTGAATGATCAGGAACTTGCGTGTCGAACCGTTGTTCGTCAGTTTTGACTTTATAGACACCGGCCTCGGTGCAATCTCCATCTCCCGGCACCAGACCAGTGATTTCATAAGATTTCCCCACCACCTGTTTCCGCTTAAGCACAACATTGTGCTCCGTGGTGTTCACTACACACACCTTCAAGTGCGCGTCTGAATGAACTGTTCGTGCAATCAGTGCCGGTGGGTTGTGAATCGGTTCTACCATGAAATGAGACATCTTGGAGTCTGTAGAACATTTGACCATCTTGACTGTATTAGGTGGTACAACCGTCTTAGACCAAACTACCACTTTCGAAACCTTAGTCCTAGACGAGCCTACGATGTCCATCTTAATTGTCTCACCTTCTAATTGCAACTCAGCTCTTGGCAAATTTATGCTGATTTGGTGTTGCCGCATGAAATCCAGTCCAAGGAGCATGTCATCCTCTATGGGGGCGACATAAATCTCTACATCGTATTGTACTTTGCCCAGTTTCAATTTTATTGGACCAATAATGACACCTGATAATTTCATGTGCCTACCTGCGGCTTGCAATGACACTTTCTTGATTATCGCAGGTTTCTCTTGGAACCGGTTGTATACCCTGTCGGATATAATCGTTACTTGCGCCGCGGTGTCTACCACGGCATCTAATTCGATTTCTTCGATCTTGACCGGCACTTTGATCATAGAGGATGATCGTAGCTGATTAATCATAATCGCATCTCCGGAAACTTCTGGTTCCACGTTTCCAGGGGTAGAATTAGCGATCAGTAGACGACTTAGGCCATCTGTAATGTCACTGACACTACACTCCGGTTGCTTATCTACCTCTTTCTTCACCTCTATTGCATCACCACGGTCGTTCAGGCCTTGTTTCATACGGGTCGAATGTAGGCCTACTGGTCCGACCCGCTGTCGTTTAAATCCTCATCCGACTCCGCATCGCTCTCTTCTTCACCTTCCGAGATTGCAGATATTCTTTTCCGAAAGTTCTTCCTCCGGCACTCATTACTGTAGTGGACCGAGACCGTTGCAAGAATTACAACGAATATCTTTTTTGTCAGCCACTGGTCTACCTTTTTGCAATGACTGCGCTAGACCTTCAATCTGCTGGGTTAGGTCCGCTATACCTTTATTCATTGTTGTACTATATTGCTAACAGCCTTCTCCACTACCTCTACTCTTTTCTCCAGCTCTCTATATCTATTCAGTGGCTCAAACCGAACTTTCTTTTCTGTTGTCACTGAGTTATCTGGCTTTGGTTCTTGAATCTGCTTCTTTGGTATGAATGTTCTTGAGATTTGAGCATAATGCTCACTGTCGGAGTTTTCTTCTCGACTGAATTCGACGGAGCATGTATCATATGCATCTTCAGTTTTTACTGATTTTACGTCTCGTTTGTTGCGGCCATACATTATCTGTCAGTGTGTTGATACCACCGAATTTTGTCTATCGCTTCTTCCATGGTTCTCGGTCTGAGATTAATTGTGTAATGGCCAGCGGCTTTATCGGTTAGACCCTGACAAAATCGGAATATGGCATGTCTATATATCTGTGCATCTGTCAGATCTGAGTATGCTTTGGTTGCCATACTCACCACGCGGTCAGCCCACTCAACAATATTTTCCTTTGGGGACTGCGTTGCATAGCTGAAATACAACTGTGCAGTTTCCGGTAGGTCTTCGATATTGAACCGTCTCTCCATTTTGTTCAGTACATCGAAATAATCTATGTCGGGCTCTCTCGATATGGTTCTGGTGAAGAAATCGCTTGCTTGGCCTTCAAAACACAAGCATAAATGATTTCGCCTTTCTTTACTTGTCCAATTTTGGTTCTCAGCGAAAACATTAAATTTGGTTATGAATGCTGACCAACTTCTTCCCATTCATAAATAATAACGTTCTTGGCATAGTTACATTAACCTTATTTCGGACTGCATCATTGTACGCTCTCCCCCTTCACGTCTAGGATTCACATAGTCGTCTTCATCCCAGGACGATGTTTCTGAGTGATCCTGGAACATTCTTTCTGGTAAACCAGGATATACTGTCTATTGGATGCCCGTCCTGTGTCGTATCGACTGGATTCTCGTGTTTTTTTGGACGCATATCCGATCGGCTTTGCGGCTTTTTTCCAAGACATATCGTCTGAAAAAGTATTTGCACCTCCGCGTTGTTGTAGTTTCCTATAAGCATCATTTGCCGGCTTTTTCAAAGACATTGTGTCTGAAATAGCATTGGCATTCTGTGCCTGTCCTGATTTTGACTGTGACATGGCCATCTTTCTATCTGTGGATGCCAGCTCTTTCGAAGACATTTTGTCCAAAAAAGCATCTAGGCTGTCCTTGTCGCTTGAGTCAGTCTTTGGGAACTGTGACCTCATTCTATCCTTAGGCAGCTTCCTCAAAGACATCATGTCTGAAGAAGCGTAAGCGCCTTCTGAACCATGCGGATCTACTGGCCCCATACTACTAGGCAGCTTCTTCGAAGACATCATGTCTGAAGAAGTGTCAGTGCCTTCAAAATAACAATCACCTGTTTGTGAAATTCCCGGACCCGCATTCTGTCTGGATGCCACGGCTCTTAGGAGGTTATTCAGGACATCCAATTCATTACTGGAAGTTGACCTCATTCTTCTTATTCTTTCTGTTTCCTCTGTGAGCCTTTGTTTTTCTTCTCTAACTCTGTCAGTTTCTTCTAGTAACCCATGATGTTCTTCATCCATTTGTTTAAGAATAGCCTTATACTTTTGCATTTTTTCTTCGGTTTCTCTGAGTCGTTGCTCATTCATTTCTAGTTGAGCATTTTCTTGGTTGCCTCCATTACCTTCATCGTCCCCATGGTCCCTGCCCTGTTCCGCTCTCTCTGCCTGTTGTTTGTCGCTGGACATGGCTGAATCTTCTACAAATGGCGAAAAATCAATATTGTCCGCCAAATCTCCGACGTTTCGGATATTCAACGTCAAAAATTTCTCGCGCGAAATGTTATCTTCTTTCTCGCGTATTGACAAAATACGCTTTGTTATACCGGTCCACTCCCGGTAATTTCTCAATAAGCTCGCGAGCGCTACAGAAGTTTATTCGGAGAATATCTCGCCTCGCTTCTTTGTCCGATGCACTCAATTCGTAAGCATGCTGCACTTGTGTGTGTGTGATGGACACCGGGTCAGCGAAAGCAGTACGTGATACCTCAATAATTAATTTAATTTTCAAAAATTCATAAAAAGAAAATTCGGCCAAAAGATTTAATTAAAATAAAAAAAATTAAATGAAATAACCAAATATCCAAATAAATCTGCACTAGTTTAATGTTTAATTACAGATATAATATGTGGTTGCCAAAAATTTAATTAAATAATGACTACATGTATAAGAAATTAATCAAAATATTCCACCGCACTATGAATTTCGCCGAAAATTTCAAAATAACAAAATATCGAAGAAAAAATAAACGTAGAATGTTATTTTTGCTAAAGAAATGTAACATAATCCCAGTTAATGAAATAAACCCCATATATGTCTAAAGTCTTTAACGGCACAACATATACACTACCAAAAGTTTTACCGTAAACAAAACATTACAAAACTAAATGAAGTTAAATCGCCAAAAAGAAAACCGTGAAAATTTATTTCAATAAGTTGGTTATTTATACCGTAAAAACTATCAAATGCCAAATAGAAAGACTACAATTAATTTACTATAAAAGGCCGATAAATTATGTAGAAATATTTAATGAAAATTACAAAATTTAATTTATCAAAACTATTTTTGAAAGACTTTTAGAAGAATATTTTGTGAAAATAAACATTAAAACAAAGTGAAGTATGACCAACCTCATCCTAAGCTAGTAGAATAATAGCTTCTTAGTGTACAATGTTGTTGACAGGTAATTCTGAAACAAATTATAATAATATTACTACAAATTCACAAAAAAAATTAATAAAATTTTCTAATATTACCTGTGCGTGTATTTATTAACTAAATAATTAATAATATCTTCCAAAATTATCAATAAATTAATCAATATTTGTCGTTATTGGCCGAACCGAAAATTGCTAATTTTACAAAGAAATTCCAAGTCAAATGTAAATACACAAGTTTTGATGACGTCACGCGTTAAAATTTGGACGAGACGGAAGTCGAATTATAATGGTGATTGCACCGCGGAAATAATTATTTCCAAGAAAAATTTAAAATCTCAAAAGTTGGAAAAATTACACAATTTTATCGAAAACGGGTGTCAATTGTTGTCAATTAATTTAGAAATATCTAATATACATGTGGGAAAATGGGCGAGAAAAGGCTAATTCAGGTGAAATATGTTTTTTTATCAACAAATACTACGGAGCTGACAAATAACGATAAAACAAGAAAATTAGGGATTTCCCAAAAGGATACGCAATACTAGTCTTCGGAGCCGACGACGCCAAATGTTGTAAATCACAAGTTGATATCACAGGCCTACCTTTATGGCCACTATTGGGCAGGTTTTATGGCTCTCGTGAAAGTTCACTTCTGGTCAAGATGGCGGGTCAAATCAGTTCTCCTTGGTGGTCCTTAATTGCGCAAAGGGTCCAGTAACGGTAAGGGGCGAGATAGTGTCTCCTCATCTTCGGACATCCTTCACGCTAAGGCAACCAAGTGTCAGTATCAGTGTCGAACGTATTTCCATAAATACCACAAGAGTTACATCACTCCTTCATAAACTGAATATTATTGCCTGCCGGCAGGTGTGGCGGCCCTGTGGGCACGCGGGAGCATGTGTTGGAAATTGCATGAACAGATGAATGATGAAGCTGCCATCTACTGGTTCATACCGCAAATAGGTTATAGGAAATTGAAAGCGTGAATGACAGACCAGGCGCGGATCCAGGATTTCGGGTGAGGGGGGGGGTGGGGGGGGGGCGTAACTATTTTGCAATACTTGACTATTATCGAACGAGCTAAGCTCGTTCGATAATAAAGTCAAGTATTGCAAAATAGTCGACCGAGATGCATGGAATACATGGCACTTGGCATGAAACGTGCCTTGTAACTTGTAAAAAATCTTTACTGTGCAAATTTTAGGGGGGGGGGGGCGCCGGGTCCGCCCCCCCCCCTGCTGAATCCGCCCATGCAGACGGACGGGCGGACGGACGACTTTAGCAAAAGTATGCAAGAAAGGATATGGTCATGTTGTGAAAATACACCATCAACAAATATTATTACTTCCAACATGTAAGAAAGATGACTTACCGGTCGTCTGGTCTTCTCTGGTCTGCCGCCAATTGACCGTGAGCTGTATATAACGATACCTTGGTCTGCACGTGCTGGTCACATGGCCAGGTAATCCCCATTCAAATTTCAGTGAACACGTATCACTCATGATGTGGTCACTGCACTGTACAATACAATAGCACCCATTGTATGACATTGGTGACCAGGGCGAATCGAGCATGCATGTATAGAGGGGGCGGCGTGGATTTCAAAGGAGACACACATGTATTCGTCAACTTCATATAAACATTCAGATTATTTCATGCATTTTTTCTTATTTCTCATCACGAGTATATGTTGTTACCACTCAGTTGAACCGTCTCGACAAGACGGTTCAACTGAGTGGTAACAACATACACTTTGGGTGAGAAATAAGGAAATAATCTGGGGCCTGTTTCACTAAGCTCCGTACGACTAAGAAGTTCGTAAGTACCAAACTAAAGCTGACAACACAATTCGCATTAGCAGCCGATTTGGGTAAATCTTTCCGTTACCTGTCGGTGGGAGATGGTAGCATTAGTAAATCACATTAATGTGTGAAATAAATTGATGAAAAATCTTCGGACGAACATTTTTATCGCACGAAGTTTGGTGAAACGCGCCCAGTAGCCGATTTCATCAAAATTGCAAAGTATACTTATCTAGCAAAAACGCATTATTTCATGTAGAAACTAAACACTGCAGATATTTGATGATTAAAAGTATGCAGAATTATATACTGAATGTATTACATTATCACAGCCAAAGTGGCTGTGATAATGTAACAAATTCAGTATAATAATAATTAATAAATTTATCCTAAAATTGAAAATTTCTCCATCAAAGTATACTTTGCTAGATAAGTATACTTTGCAATGTTGGTGAAATAGGCTACAGATCTTTCCACGTAATAATAAATGGGTTAAAATCTAAACTCGACCAATTTTAGAGACCTGGATCTGCCCATGGTGACAGGGCACATTTTGTGTCTTACTGGGAAAATGGAATGTTGGCTTTTACAGCAACTCTCATTCAACTCATTCACATAATTTGATCAGGGTTTATCACCAGTTACCGTTTTATCAACCCAATATACTTTTAACGAACAATTTGCATCCTTTCCATACTGCGGGAGGAGTGTGCTATCAGATCAGGAGCTAGACTGGTCTCCAATGGTATAGACCCAATTTCTCTTAGACCGTCATAGTTCACACTATGCCATAATCCGATCTATAGGCCATTGTTCAATGGACAAGCCATATAATGCATTGTCATTGAGAAAGTTAGCATACACAATTTGGTACCAGTGTAGACCGAAATTCGCACTACCTGATGATCTGTGTCTACACTATTCGTCATGCATTCAAAGTATCATATATTCTTGTAAGGTTACACTGTCATTCTTTTCATGAATATATGTCATCTGATTTGGATATACACGATGTGCCGTTCGTTCGATGGATGACAGATTATTTTAAGGGTTTACACTGCCATTATTTCGATGATTATAGGATCTGGTCAGGGTCTACATTGTGCCCGGTAAGTTCATAAATTAATGACACTCTGGATCCCAGAGATAACATCTCGTTCCCACGAGTTAGCTATGTCGTGGATAGCATTCTCGTTCCGAGAAACAATGCTAGAGATAGCATCTCGTTCCCACGAGATAGCATCTAGTTCCCATGACATCATAGTCGGCTAATCAAAATCGACGACACAGTACATATATACACATGTATGTAAATAGTTTTAAACGATACAAAACCAATGTGCGCAGTCCAGGAAGACATACCAGTGATTAAGAAAATTCATAAAAGATACGTCTAAGAAGTCAAAGGCTTACTACCGACTTTGAATACAGTAGGATACGGTAAGAAAATGTAGTAATATTGTAGCAACATTGTCATCCAAGATGGTGACCACGGAGTAATATCTGCTCTTTCATTGGCTGATTATATGTTGTTCGGACGAGATGCTATATCTTATCTCCTGAGAACGAGATGCTATCTCGCGGGAAAGAGATGCTATATCGTGGGAACGATATAGCTAACTCGTTGTAACGAGATGCTATCTCGTGGGAACGAGATCATATGTTGTGGAAACGAGATATAAAAAATGCACATGTCCCTTTTAAGCTGCCGTATAAACTAGTGTAACGACAAGTTCCATATGTTGCGTCTCATCGACGAAAGTGGAGAGTGAGACATAGCGGTCACAATCCGGCGTCGTCGTCGGTGCCGTCGGTGGCATCAATACTTTGGGACGTAATGTTGGACGTAACCAAAATTTCCAAATCTCTTGTAGTAGGCGATCCAGAAGGGGTCACCATTACCACTTGGGGCAAATTGCCAGTTTATTTTCTTGAAAGATATATACATATCCCTCCATATCTTTTCCGCATGATAGCAATGTATTAGTCTTCGTTTACAAATTTAAATGTTTATGCCCCTAAAAGTTTACCCCACTAACAGCAACAGTTTTTGTTCATAAAAGGGCTGTTTTGTCAATGTCAAAATAAACTGTCGCAAAAGGGCATTTTATTTTATTTCATCAATTGTTTGCTTATTCGTACTGAATTATATACTCACGGACAAAAGTCTTGTCCCCTTTACTCAATTGTTGAATGTGGACAATGTATTTCTACTAGCATGTCATACTAACACACCCAATTTAAACGTCACATAGGTCAACATTGAAATCAGCCTGATCTGTAAGTTCCTGTTATTATCTAAAAATAAACCTGATGGTGACGTTAGTTTTCAGATAAGCATACAACATGCGTTTCGTTTCTGACGTTTAGAATTGTAGTCAAAGACGCCAGGTCTGGCTATTACCCAGTTCGAGCTATGAAGTCGCGAAGTTCGGACCGTACTGCTTTCTGCTTGCCGCCGCGGGTGAAAACGTCACTATTTCACTGGGAGAGTACTGCACATTGGCCGTACGGACACGAACAAACAATTCGAGAATTAGCATCTACGGTGTCAAGTGTTTCTGAAAGTGAAAAGAAACAAAGCGTAGCTGTTATACTTTTCGTGCTACGAAATCTCAAAGTTTGGAGAAAAATCACTTCGCCTCAGGTAGCGAACGATTCCGGCATTTTTGCACGAAATGGCACGAGTTCAAACGACGATTACTACACATTGGCTGCATTGAAACGAACGAACAATTCCACATTTAGCATCTACGGACTCCGAGGTTTCCGAATGTGCAATGACTTTAATTCTGGCTATTACCCAGTTCGAGCTATGGAGTCGCAAATTTCGGGGTAAATCGGACCGTACTGCTTGCATTCGTGCGCGAAAACGCTACTCATCCGAATGGGCGATTACTACAGATTGGCTTAACGGAAGCGAACGAACAATTCCACAATTAGCATCTACGGACGCCAAGGTTTCCGAGTGTGCAAACACTTTAATTCTGGCTATTACCCAGTTCGAGCTATGAAGTCGCGAAGTTCGGGGTAAATCGGACCGTACTGCTTTCTGCTTGCCGCCGCGGGTGAAAACGTCACTATTTCACTGGGAGAGTACTGCACATTGGCCGTACGGACACGAACAAACAATTCGAGAATTAGCATCTACGGTGTCAAGTGTTTCTGAAAGTGAAAAGAAACAAAGCGTAGCTGTTATACTTTTCGTGCTACGAAATCTCAAAGTTTGGAGAAAAATCACTTCGCCTCAGGTAGCGAACGATTCCGGCATTTTTGCACGAAATGGCACGAGTTCAAACGACGATTACTACACATTGGCTGCATTGAAACGAACGAACAATTCCACATTTAGCATCTACGGACTCCGAGGTTTCCGAATGTTGCAATGACTTAATTATGACTATTACCCAGTTCGAGCTATGGAGTCGCAAATTTCGGGTAAATCGGACCGTACTGCTTGCATTCGTGCGCGAAAACGCTACTCATCCGAATGGGCGATTACTACAGATTGGCTTAACGGAAGCGAACGAACAATTCCACAATTAGCATCTACGGACTCCAAGGTTTCCGAGTGTGCAAAAACTTTAATTCTGGCTATTACCCAGTTCGAGCTATGAAGTCGCGAAGTTCGGGGTAAATCGGACCGTACTGCTTTCTGCTTGCCGCCGCGGGTGAAAACGTCACTATTTCACTGGGAGAGTACTGCACATTGGCCGTACGGACACGAACAAACAATTAGAGAATTAGCATCTACGGTGTCAAGTGTTTCTGAAAGTGAAAAGAAACAAAGCGTAGCTGTTATACTTTTCGTGCTACGAAATCTCAAAGTTTGGAGAAAAATCACTTCGCCTCAGGTAGCGAACGATTCCGGCATTTTTGCACGAAATGGCACGAGTTCAAACGTCGATTACTACACATTGGCTGCATTGAAACGAACGAACAATTCCACATTTAGCATCTACGGACTCCGAGGTTTCCGAATGTGCAATGACTTTAATTCTGGCTATTACCCAGTTCGAGCTATGGAGTCGCAAATTTCGGGGTAAATCGGACCGTACTGCTTGCATTCGTGCGCGAAGACGCTACTCATTCGAATGGGCGATTACTACAGATTGGTTTAACGGAAGCGAACGAACAATTCCACAATTAGCACTACGGACGCCAAGGTTTCTGGTAAATCGGACCGTACTGCTTTCTGCTTGCCGCCGCGGGTGAAAACGTCACTATTTCACTGGGAGAGTACTGCACATTGGCCGTACGGACACGAACAAACAATTCGAGAATTAGCATCTACGGTATCGTGCCATTTCGTCCAAAAATGCAGGAATCGTTCGCTACCAGAGTGAAAGCGATTTTTCTCCAAACTTTGAGATTTCGTAAAACGAAAAGTACAACAGCTACGCTTTGTTTCTTTTCACTTTCAGAAACACTGGATACCGTAGATGCTAACTCGAATTGTTTGTTCGTGTCCGTACGGCCAATGTGCAGTACTCTCCCAGTGAAATAGTGACGTTTTCACCCGCGGCGGCAAGCAGAAAGCAGTACGGTCCGATTTACCCCGAAATTCGCGACTTCATAGCTCGAACTTGGTAATAGCCAGAATTAAATTCTTTGCACACTCGGAAACCTTGGCGTCCGTACATGCTAATAGTGGAATTGTTCGTTCGCTTCCGTTAAGCCAATCTGTAGTAATCGCCCATTCGAAGGAGTAGCGTCTTCGCGCACGAATGCAAGCAATACAGACAGTAGTATATTGGTTATTGATGCATATGAATACAAACCATATACAACACAAAGTCCGGAACAAACGAAGCCAACATGTGCATGATTTCCCATACTGTTGTTGTGTATTGTACACAAATGACGTTCTTACACATGTACTTCTCGTGTCATTCTCTCATTCAACATTGAAACAATGTCAGTTTGATATGTTGGATTCTCGTGTTGGCACTTCTAGTGATCATATTACATGTACAGTGGAACCTCTCTAAACCGAACACTAGACAACATCTGTGATCTTATTTTTTTGATAGAGAAACACAATATTTTATCTCAAATTTAACCACAGGCGGCATATATTCATTCGATGCAACCCAAAGCTAACGGAATACTTAGCAACCCTAAGTCATACACAAAGTTTACTGCGTGCCAGCAACAACTCAAAACAATCCAAGCCTAGGTGAACTGACAAATAATTATTAGTAATAGAGTTGGTTCAATTTTTTCATTTTTTTAACATATCCAGTACATTTATTCATTGTTATGAATATAAGATGGGTCCTGGTGGTTTTTGCAGAATTGTTGAATATAAGATGAACAGCCATAACAATGTAACATATTGTTCATGTGAGATTGTTTTATGATCACAGGGTCAGTATTTCCTGGCCCCGGGAAATACTCTCAAAAGTAAGAAATACTGGGAAACATGATGTTTCCCTGTGAATTTGGTTTTACATAATTGTTGTCATGGTTTCTTAACAATTTCCAGGCTAATTTAAATAAATATAAAATATATGTAAGGACATTAATGGTTACTTACTAATAATTCCAGCACAAAAATATTTACACAATTCCCTAGCATTTGATTGGTCCGTTGCAAGTCTCCGTCCAAAATTTATATCCCAGTAAACTCCATGCCGAACTACTTTCCGTAACTGTCAGGCGCAGTTAAAATAATGCTTAAGAAAACGGAAAATAAACACATTTTCTTGATGAATTTATTTCAAATGCTGGAATTATAAGGAATGAATGGCCTTTTTGTGGATTTCCGGCCTTCGTCCAGTATTCCCGCGACTTTTCCAAGTTTATACCCCGATAAATTCCACAAAAAGGCCATTCATTCTCCTATATTACATTATTTTGCTTGAATAAGAAATGCTAGAACTGTTTTATCCTGCCAATGGTGCTGGTTATGGTGTGTACATGTAATATCATAGATATTGTCAAGTGCTAAGTAATGTGTGGCAAGTTTGTTTGCTTAGAGGCTGTAAAAACTAACTGCACACTTACCTGGCATAACATTGAGCAGAGATTATCTCAAAATTTAACTACAATTACAGTACATGTCAAATTAATAACAGGATACTGCGTTAATGAAGGGGTGAGCGGGGAGAGAGGGTTCTCAAAAATATTAGATTGTAGTATACAATCTTGGTATATAAATTGATTACACATTTTTGGCCTTAAAGTTGACAGATATTTTGTATTAATTTAATGATTTTTTAGCTTTGTGGAGAATGACGGTTTCTTTAGGATTATGATGCTTTCTGCATGTACATGCCTTGTGCCGAAACGTTGAAAGAGTGGGTTCTTGGTTACAGAAGTAATGTTTAGGATTAGGAAGCATTTACCCACCTAGTGTCCATCTAGATTTCACAAACAATTACAGTGCAGTATTTTTCCTATCTTTAAAAAGTGACATCAGACTCCAACACTTCTCTCAAATGGTACCATCCTTATGAACTAATATCCCTGACATTTACAATTGTTTTAAAAGTTTGGTGGAGCTAGAATTAGGTATTCCACATGATAATGCCAAGTTAATTGGCGGCGGTTCAGTAGTTGTGCCAATGCTACATTCAGGCGCTGCTGAAATTTATCACGAATATGTAGACCATGCATTTGTAACACATACACATGCCCAACTACAGGACGTCGAACGGTTTAATGTGGTCTGGGTGTATAATTACCCGCAAGTTTGAAGCAAGCAACAAGGTAGAATCTTGTACTGGGCATGCTGGAGATAGGAAACGTGTTGAATGAACAACAAGAGTTTCCTGGTGGCAGAGCTTTTGCGAGTTGTTTTCGATTTTAGCATCCTCTATTACTATTGACAGCAAATAACTATATAGCACCATGAAGCAAACACAATATTATTTGATCCTCTGCTAGGGATGTCATAGCATGGCTAGCATCGTAATCAAATTATGGAGGGTGTCTCACGATGCTGCATGTGGGAGGTCAACTAACGGATTGTCATAGCAGAATTCTCATTTAAACCTTGCTGTACTGTCTGTAGCTACAATAAGACAGCTCATGCCAGAACAAACCGAATTAATGAAGCTTTGAGTTGCATATGGCGCTGAAAAGATATGTGTTGCTATCTCCCCATCCAAGATGTCATGCAATTAGGACTAGAAATATTTAAAACATTGCCATTGTTCCATGAATTAACATGGTGCGATATAGTGTCTGTTTTGATGAAAGATGACAGAAGTCAACATGGGATGCATGAAAAGTTATTCCAGGCATGACAGAGACACTTATGCATTTGGTAACATACCCTTTTCAAAGGGTTCAAGACATACCTCCAAATCCGGCATTTCTTATACAATATACACGATGGCCCTCTACCAGACAGTACACAGCTGGGGACAAGCATTGGTGGCCAATCCAGGACATCCAGGTCCCGCCAATTGGGACTGGTAGATGAGCACAGCTGGCTGGAAGCTATTATGGACGAAAGTCACTTATGCAACTGCATCATGTATGAACTGATATGTAGTCTTGTAAGAAGGCATGTAGTGAAAGATGTAAGTTCACTAAGGACAGCTTATCGTGCACTGTATTATGTGTCTGTGGTGAGACTGTGGCTCAACATAATAAAAGCACTAATAGTATGAGCACATACGGTGTACGTAGTGCTATATATGGTATATCCTCAATGTTGGACAGAATAACGCAATGAGCGTCTGTCCGGTCATAATTTAACAAATGGGCCAGTTTGTGGTCAGCATAAATGCATCACAGACTGCACATGACCAGAGACAATCACTGTTTGCCATTCAGGTAATGATACATTAACTTGTATCATTTGATGTTGATGGAATAGAAGTGATTGTTAATTAATTATCGGCAGCTATACAGGTAGACAACGTCAGTAATTCATTTTGTTACTGCATCAATACTTATACTTGATCCGACAATTCCTGCTTGTACAGACAAAGCATTATCAATGATGTATATATATACAATAACTAGTGTCCACAGCTGAGAAACCGGACGTTGCAATATGTCTTACCAGCATACCCACATATCAGCATGTGTTTGCGCGCAGTGTCATCACTGATACAGGCTTACTGACATCAGCACATGGAACTGATCATAATAATACATATGTTGTGTCAGCCGATGGCTCAATTATGTATTACTTCATATTAATGTCAGTAAAGTGACACACACTACCGTGTATGATCAAACAGAACCTCTAATCTCATTTAGTGATGAAAAGTTTAGTGATAATATATTATGTAGATGCAGTTGTCATTTCCTAATCAGACGGAGATCTTACAATTAAAGGTCAATGACCATCTTGTACTGTGGTGCTCATCTTGTTACTATGCTAATATGATATATATCAACTGTTTGTGTTAGCATTACCCATGCGCCCTTTTGTTTACAACGTCAGGTTAAGTTTGTTTCAATTACATGTACTTAACAAATGTATATCATTTGACAATAAATGCTGATATTTAAGGTACATACTGATACTGATACTGACAGTTAGATTTTACAAACATCCAATACTCTACTAGCATAACTAACTTCATCAAGAATAACATTGGAAATGATAACACCTACCATTAGAGCAAACATTCAATCATTTTTAAAATAATGTTTTTCATTGTATATGTAATTATCTACAACTATGCTGAATTTCAGGTTATTATCTCATTTGAAAATATTTTTTAAATATATTCTGATCAGGACATCGAAATTGTATCATTTTGGTGGACATCTTGGATTTATTGGGTGCTTGGGAGCAAACTCTTGATTTTTTTCTATTTGTTATAAGCAAGTGTATATTTGTTGGACGAAGGCATCTTATGGTCGTTTCCATTATATGTACTTGCCATTGTATATGGCTTAAAGGCACATGCCCACTTATCGATTGGCTTTATTATCCATTGTATATCAGACGTACATTTCGACACTGACATCAGGGGCGATAACAGTGTTTCCTTAAAATGTTAACAGCCATTACTATTTATGATCTGTATTTATTGTTTGATGTGCAATGATCATACTTTTTACTCTGTCGAAAGTATTATTTTTTCCGGTGACGCATTTATTTAATTAGAATAAATAATTTAAATAATTAAAAAAAGTAATGCCGCATTTGCATATGAAAATAGCATGATACCACTGCGAGTCACTATCACAGTAAAATAAATATTACTAAATGATTATATCTGTATAGGCGGGGCATTCGAATTCTTAGAACTGGTGATAGTGACACAATTATACACTTATTTAAAACATTTTGTGTCTATTGAGTGGGAATGCATCTTTAAGAGTAAATACTGGCATTTAAGGTAAATACTGATTGTGGAGGCCATTTTTAATTGATGTAACTGATCTAACATGACAGGTATAGCTTAGTAACATCCAAGGCACTATTGGCATACTAACGTTACATGAATAACATTTAAAATCACAGCACGTAACAATTGAGCAAAAAATAACATGCAGGACAAAAACGCCATTTGATGGCGGCCATATTGGATTTGGGTCGCCATTTGTGAAATCGGAGATAACAAATTATTTTTTAAATAATGTATATGTAATTCTCTACAGATTAGTTATTTTCAGCTTTGTATGTCATTTGAAAAGCTGTTAAAACAATATTATGATCAGGTAAATTGAAATTTTGAGTTTTGGGGCGGCCATCTTGGATTTCTGAACAGTACAAACTAAATCTTATAATTTTATGCGAATTGATATGTATTTCCCTATAACTCCACCAAGTGTCAGCTTTTTATCAGAGCCAGAATATTTGTATATATTTTTTATCTGCTGAACATTGAAACGGCTGCCATTTTGGATTTCTGGGTCGTCATAGGCAAAATCGAGATGACACCTATATGAACATCATTAGTTTGTCGTTCTGTACAAATCCATCAAAGTTCATGCTTGTATCAAAAAGTGAACAATCATATTGCTAAGCCCAACCTCAAGGCCAAGGTCACTGAGCACTTATGGTCACCTCGTTTATAAGGCAAATGCATATTAAAATATAGTTTTTCTTATTTAATAACTTGTGAACCGCTTCATCGATTTTGATTATATTTGGTCACACTGTTTGTCTATATGGTGCTTTGTTTTGAATACGAACCACATCCGACCCCTCGCACAATGGTAAGGTTATTTTCAAAGCTGCCAGCGAGAGGGTAGCTTCGTTTAACGATGCTAGTTCTCGTTTAGGTTGCGTCGTTAGACTTGACGCCATTCGGTAATCTCAAGTGATGCAGTGCGACCAACGACACGTCAGGTTTCAATTCGCTGTTACCCAGCTACATGAATTCCTACTGTTTCCGAACCGAGCAAGGTAAAAAGATGGTAGAAGAAGATACTAGCTACCAGTAATCTATTTATTTATGTAGCATTGTATGCTTGAAGATGGGCTAATAAAACATTGTGTTCATTGACAAGACCACATACAAGAAGATCATTAAAAACATCACGTGACGTCGTTCGTCCAATGTAATGGTCTGCTTTGAAGTATGTGTAACCCGGATATGCGTATCTAGTCGATGCAGGATACTGAGCTGTCTTTATCTATGATCGTCATTGCAGAGTTATTATCCTGTTTAATACAAGGTGAGACTACATTGTGGGTGTGACTATAGAAACGGGTCATGTGGCCTTTGCGAGCAATGCAGTTGCAGATCATCCTGTACATTCGCACAGTCTGATCAGGTAATATTCTGTTCGCCATTCCATGAATGAGAAACACCCACCATGCAAGGACGAATAAGCAATACAATTATATCGCTATCACACTACATGAGTGTGTTATTTGATCATGAGCTACACTGGTCACAAATCGCATAAGCCCTATTTCACCAGTCATAGTCACGACTGTATATACCATGTACCAAAGTCATACGTCACTGCGTAGTTATTGGGGATCCTGACGATGTATATACCATGTACCAACGTCTAGGTCACTGTGTAGTTATCGGGGGATCCTGACGACTGTATACACCCTGTAACAAAGTCGTAGGTCACTGAGTAGTTATCGGGGGATCCTGACGACTGTATAAACCCTGTAACAAAGTCATAGGTCACTGAGTAGTTATCGGAGGACCGTGACTACTGCATGCACCCTGAAACAATGTCATAGGTCACTGCGTAGTTATCGGGGGATCCTGACGACTGTATACACCCTGTAACAAAGTCATTGGTCACTTGAGTAGATATCGGGGGGCCGTGACTACTGCATGCACCCTGTAACAATGTCATAGGTCACTGCGTAGATTATTGGGGGATCCTGACGAATGTATATACCTCGTATCAAAGTCATAGGTCACTGCGTAGTTATCGGGGGACCCTGACGACTGTATACACCCTGTAACAAAGTAATGTGCCATTGCGTTGTTATCGGGAGATCCTGAGGACTGGATGCACACTGTCACAAATTCATGGGTCACTGAGTAGTTATCGAAGACGGTGACTACTGCATGCATCCTGTAACAATGTCATAGGTCACTGAGTAGTTATCGGGGGACTGTGACTACTCGCATGCACCCTGTAACAATGTCATAGGTCACTGAGTTAGTTATCGGGGGACTGTGACTACTGCATGCCACCCTGTATCAATGTTATAGGTCACTGCGTAGTTATCGGGGGACCCTGAAAAACTGTATACACCCTATAACAAAGTCATGTATCAATGCGTAGTTATCGGGAGATCCTGAGGACTGGATGCACACTGTAACAAAGTCATATATCACTGCGTAGTTATCTGGGGATCCTGAGGATTGGATGCACACTGTAACAAAGGCATAGGTCACTGCGTCGTTATCGGGGGATCCTGAAGAGTGGATACAGCCTGTAACAAAGTCATAGATCACTGCGTAGTTATCGGATCCTTACGACTGGATGCACACTGTAACAAAGTCATAGGTCACTGCGTAGTTATCGGGGGATCCTCACGGCTGGATACAGCATGTCGCAAAGTCATAGGTCACTGCGTAGTTATAGGGGGATCATGACGACTGCATACACCCTGTAACAAAGTCATACGTCACCGCGTAGTTATCGGGGGATCCTGACGACTGGATGCAGCCTGTAACAAAGTCATAGGTCACTGAGTAGTTATCGGGGGATCCTGACGACTGTATAAACCCTGTAACAATGTCATAGGTCACTGAGTAGCTATAGGGGAATTCTGACGACTGTATACACCCTGTAGGAAAGTCATATGTCACTGCGTATTTATCGGGGGATCCTGACGACTGTGTACAGCCTGTAACAAAGTCATAGGTCCCTGCGTAGTTATTGGGGGATCCTGACGACTGTATGTACCCTGTATCAAAGTCATAGCTCACTGCGTAGTTATCTGGGGACCCTGACGACTGCATGCACCCTGTAACAATGTCATAGGTCACGAAGTAGTTATCGGGGAATCCAGACGACTAGATACACCCTACACCAAAGTCATAGGTAAATACGTAGTTGTCGGGGGACCCTGGAGACTTGATGCACCTTGTAACAAAGTCATAGGTCACTGTGTAGTTATCGGGGGACACTAACGACTGTATACACCCTGTAACAAAGTCATATGTCACTGTGTAGTTATCGGGGATCCTGACGACTGCATGCACTGTAACAAAGTCATAGGTCAGGCGTATTATCGGATACCTACGACTGGATGCCACACTGTCAAAGTCATAGGTCAGAGTATTTATCGGGGGACATTGACGACTGTATACACTCTGTAACAAAGGCATAGGTCACTGCGTAGTTATCGGGGGATCCTGACGACTGCATGCACCCTGTAGCAAAGTCATAGGTCACTGCGTAGTTATCGGATGATCCTGACGACTGGGTGCACACTGTAACAAAGTCATAGGTCACTGGATGCACCCTGCAGAAAAGTCATGGGTCACTGAGTAGCTATCACAGGACCCTGATGATTGGACGCACCCTGTAGCAAAGATATATGTCACTGCGTAGTTATCGGATGATTCTGACGACTGGATGGACCCTGTAACAAAGTCATAGGTATATACGTAGTTATCGGGTGACCATGACTACTGCATGTACCCTGTAACAAAGCTATAGGTCACTGCGTAGTTATCGGATGATCCTGACGACTGGATGGATACTGTAGCAAAGTAATTGGTCACTGCGTAGTTATCGGGGGATCCCGACGACTGGAGACATCCTGTAACAAAGTGATATGTCACTGCGTAGTTATCGGGCGATCTTGACGACTGTATACACACTGTAGCAAAGTCATAGGTCACTGCGTAGTTATCGGGGGATCCTGACGACTGGATGCACCCTGTAACAAAGGCATATGTCACTGCGTAATTATCGGGGGATCCTGATGACTGGATGCACCCTGTAACAAAGGCATATGTCACTGCGTAGTCATCGGATGGATCCTGATGACTGGCTACACCCTGTAACAAAGTCATATGTCACTGCTTAGTTATCGGGGAACCCTGGCGACTATCTACACGCTGTAACAAATTGTCATATCGATGGTCTAGTAACATAAGGTCGTAAGTGCTATGCTAAAGCATAGCACTTACGACCTTATGTTACTAGACCATCGATATGTCACTGCGTAGTTTTTGGGGGGAATCCGGGCGACTGGATACAGCCTGTAACAAAGTCATATGTCACTGCGTAGTTATCGAGGGATCCTGACGACTGGATACAGCCTGCCTGTAACAAAGTCATATGTCACTGCGTTGTTATCGGGGGATCCTGACGATAACTAGTATGACTGTATGCAAACTGTCCCACAAAGTCATGGTCACTGAGTAGTTTTCGGGGGCCTAGACGAAACTGGATCGGGGGGGACCCTGAAGACTGGCTGCACCCAGTCAAAAAGTCATAGTGCCCTGTGCCAACTTATCCTATGGCGTTTTGATCTGTCTTGCTTTGTAGATAAAAGTATATTCTGTATAGTTATCACAGTTTTGTGCTCAGTGTATCAGTTAAATTCTGGAAGATTCTAATCTAAGACAGTTCGTGCGTATGAATACAGTAGCTATTATATTCAGGTCTCACGGACAGTACGTACGGAGCTAGCAGTAAAAGGGGTGGAAGATTTTCTATATATTTCAGTAAGTTACACCAGTGTGTTTTACAAAGTTAACTTACCCCACACACCGATTAGTTTTTTATGTAGATAACATATTTCAGTACATGTACTTTCAGTACGTTGATTTGCAGCGTACTCGAAAAGAAACCGTATAATAAATGTCATGCTTTCCGCAGGAAGTTCGTTACTCTGGTATTTAATGGCTCTTATCTATTGCACTAAAGTACAAAATCACATTGCATGTACAAACGGCAAGCTTGAAACTTTCAAACTCATCACCTCAAACTGTACGGCGTTGCACGGCCGGATTCGTTCTGTGTCCGCTCTCCTACGCACAGCCCGGCCCCTGCACACGACCTTGTTCGATTGCGCGACTGCACACGACCTCCGTTCTCAGCGGTACAACTCCACGTGCAAGTGCTCCACACATTCCAAGCATCCCAGCGGTTTGATTCTGTAAAGAAGAAAACGCAATGGTCCAATACCAGGAAAACGTATGACAATCGCGGGTTTCCTGAGAAGACTGGCATATTACACAATCAATTAAAGAAGTTACAATTTAATACAATAGTTGGTTCTTAGATAAACAGCCATGTAGCAGCACATCAAAAATAATTTCAGAGAATAAATAGTTATTTTCGTTGACCTTTTAAAGATACACGGTTACCGACACTGATATTAAGAGTGCCAATTATTAAGAATGGCAAATAGGTTTGATATATAAAGTATAATAATGCCAATTGACACGTCCGGTTATTGTTTTTTTCCGAAAATTTGTTTCTAAGGAATGGACGAAAATTAAATATCCTAATATTCAACCTGGAATGTGGGAGTGCAGATTTAATATGGGGCAATAATTAGCTGCACAGTGAGGAGGATGGTCTGAAAACTACTTTTTAGAAAATCACTCCGACTCATGGCTAGCTTGAAAATGATACAACTAAGAAAACAAAATGAGATTTTGAAAATCGGTCCACAAAAGCCACACTTATTATTTTTAAATCTATTTAGCCCCTATGTTAATGACCCTTGGAATAATAGCACAATAACATCAAAACAATGTATTGACGGTATTTCATCAAATATTTTTTTGGGGAGGGGGACTTTTTGTTTACTGATGAAAAAGTACATACATTTAACTATTTTTTACATTTAATGTGCTTACTAGCCATACGTCGGCAGTAAAACAGACTGTAGATTAGTCTGAAAACATGACTCAGACTTGACATCTGATCATGATTGACATATAAAGTAAATAGGTACTTTCAATTTTTCTAAAAATCATCAAAAATGGGTACATACATATGCATTTTCTATCACATAACTTACATTTATATACATATATTACTAATATGTCAGTAATGATCCTTAAAATGTGTGATTTCAGCCCGATCTGTCTTGTTTTCCATCCGATTGTTATCACAAGTCATATCAGTTGAAATGAAAAAAAAGTGAGACGGACATAATTTGTAATTTTTTATTTTCTTTTTAAATGTTTCTTTTCTTTAAAATTACTTACTTATTATTATTATTATTTTATTTTATGTGTAATATAGCGTATAATTAATACAAAAAAGCATTCATAAACATGTTTTATTACACCTTTCATATTCAATGTTTCTGATACAATATGTGTGTATCCATTATTACGGCTATGCAACTTCCCTCTAATATAATTTAACAACGATTATAATATTTGTTGTTGTTTTTTTTATTTCGAGAAAAATTGGTTGGATGTTGATTTTATTAGTGATTTCATCATGTTACTTTACACACTATATATTTAAAATCATGGCAATGTGAAATACTTATATACATACAAATGAGAACAGTATGTGAATAGCAAACTTTTATCTGATTTCATCATCTTAAACTTCCATATTCAATCATATTCACAAGGTTTGTATGTTTGTAAAGCAATGACTTTATTTATTTTATGAAAACTTAGTCACCACATGATCAAGACTTTCTCCATTAGTGTTCAGTTCGGTTTTATTTGTGACCTTCACCTTGGATGCGGGGGATCATGGGTTGGTTGCGAATTAAACCACTTATTATAATACTTATGTATATGAAGTGTCAAACTAATCAGTGACACTATAAAGAAATTCAGACAGAATTGAAACTTGACAGACATACAGACGGACACACATAGTGACGGTGGACAGACGGACGAGTTTTCTCAGGATATTATCAAATTTTCATTACGCAATGTCAAATAACTACATGTTAATAATGACACTGGAACACCTATCATACATCATGTACTCGCTATGTAGGACTGAGAACACGTTTGCTTATAACTACATGTAATAATGACACTGGAACACCTATCATACATCATGTACTCGCTATGTAGGACTGAGAACACGTTTGCTTATAACTACATGTAATAATGACACTGGAACACCTATCATACATCATGTACTCGCATGTAGGACTGAGAACACGTTTGCTTATAACTACATGTAATAATGACACTGGAACACCTATCATACATCATGTACTCGCTATGTAGGACTGAGAACACGTTTGCTTATAACTACATGTAATAATGACACTGGAACACCTATCATACATCATGTACTCGCTATGTAGGACTGAGAACACGTTTGCTTATAACTACATGTAATAATGACACTGGAACACCTATCATACATCATGTACTCGCTATGTGGGAATACCCTGAGAAACACGTTTTGCTTACGACTAGATAGCGCTAGTGTTGTTAGAATCAGCCATGCGTGAGCATTTACGTGGATCATTCAATAAGTTTTTACAAGCGTGTACTATATTTCAATTGGTGTATCGTATATTATTGAACTCTCATTGTATTATTGCAACATGAAGTAAGTTCTCACCTGCTCATGTACATGTAAGTTGTTGGAAGAAAATATTTTAGTAATGCCCAGTGAATAAGTTTGGCACAATTACCTTGCAGCCTTTCTTTATTGTTCAAAATTAATGCTAGAATTAGGTCAGTTAATTTCACAATACTACCCACTCCACTATTAATAAATTACTTCGGAAACATACTTACACTTACAAAGAAATTATTCATTTGAAAATGTAGCGTTTTGTGGGTTGTATTTTTTGAAATCACACTTTACAATTTTTTGTGGTGTAAATAATCACTTTGTTAAAATTCATTTAGATCAATGTTAATGCATGTAGTTGTGTAATTGGTTTGTGTTACCATGGTAAGGAGTACATTTATTTATTAATACACCTTATCAGGGGCGAATCCAGGATTTGGGGAACGGGGGTGGGGTGAGGGGGTGGTGCGAGGTAATTGGAAGAGTACCGTTCGCAACTAGCTGATTGTACGTGTGTGTACGTTGTTCGTGATAATGACGTGTTTCGATCGTACTATTATGTATAAACAAGGCATAACTGGACACCTGTAATGTAATGTGCACATGTCATACATCAAAAGACAGCTAATTGAATATTTATTTGAATTATCATAAATGATAGTGTGCTCCATGCTCATGTTTAAGATGGTACCGACTAGCGAACGTAATTTACGTCCAAATTTGCGTGTAGACGCGTAACCGTGAACAATCAACACTCGGTGAACGTTTATGTTATTATTTTACCTTTCTCATCGTCGAACTCATTCATTTTTTACATAGGGTATACCTCTGTATTGGCATCGCCTCCGACAGTTAGCCAGCCCCAGACCCCCCTCGATGCGTTGGTAGGTAGTGATATCTTGGAGTAACCATAACAACAATATGCATTGTGTTACTCAACGTTTAACTGTCATACGCAACCGCTAATTGAAAATAATATTATGAAAAACTACTTGCACTGCACAATATCAACAACGGATGTTCTACTTACAAAAATACATCGGATTATTTTGTTGCGCGTGATTTGCCCCCATTTGCGGCACAAATTGTTCGGTCAT
>CM055278.1:34003583-34175953 GCA_029237695.1 Conchocele bisecta
CCATTTGTGTTTGTTTTTTGACTCCTCCCACAACCTCTATCTCTTTTTTTTTTCCCCATGTTTAAATTGCTACAGAGAAATACATTTTTCGAAATAAAACCAATATTTGACCAAATTTCACGAAATAAAAAGAAGGCTCATTCTTAAATTTTCCTTTAATTTAATATTATGAAAAAAAATATTGTTTTTTAATTGTTTATATGGCTGTAAAATTTGGGCAGCTTTCGTGAAACAGACTATAGATGATTAGCAACGTTGACAATCTGACCGTGTTAACGCAAGCGGTTGTTTAATAAGATGTGCGATTTTCCATGAAATATTCTTTGTAAATGACGTCGAAGGTTGACGAAGATTTCATCGCAAATGCACGGCAGACTCGTATTCCGCATTTGCTCAGAACATTTCGGCATCTTTCGACGTCGTAAATTTTGTAAATGTTTTTCATGATATATCGCACATCTTCTTTGGTACAATGTACAAATTATAATTCCGCATTTGCAAATGCGTATTTCTAGTTTGTACTATTGTACCTAAGAAATTTCCCCAACTTTCGACATCATTTACGGAAAATATAGTAAATTCTGGAAATCATTTTCTTCAAATATCGCACATTTCCTAAGGCACACAATCACATGGCGTGTCTCATATAAACGGGACGGTGCTACAATATATCGTACATGTATTAATAAATAATATATATATATATATATATATATAGTAAATTTCCAATAACCTCCGAAGGGAAGCACATTTAATATACATGTTTTCAAGTCACTCTTTTTATTAAATTTTCGACCACATGGTCAAAATACAAATGTAGTGTGAAACTGTAGTGGCAGTCCTATGTGACGTCCATAGTGTAAATGTATTGGCAGTACTATGTGACGGCCATAGTGCAACACTATGGACGTCACATAGGACTGCCAATACAATTTCACACTATTTTGATAAAGACCATGTGGTCGAAAATTTAATAAAAAGAGTGACTTTAAAACAATATACATATATAATTATATTCTTTAACTTTGTGGTCATACGTTTTTGTCTCCTTTTGAGACATAATTTAGCATCTATCTCTTTGACTATTCAACATGTAGTCATCACTAAATCTATAATATTGACTGCCACGTGGTTTTGTAGCACAGCAACTGGTATTTCAAATGGAATTTACGTAGACACGTTGCCTAACAACGCTCAACGTAAGTAAACATGTAAACCAATTGACACCCTCATGATGTTGAACCATACGTTTAACCATGTATATGTTATAACCACGTACATTTGAGAGTAGCATTTGCCAAAAACCTACTTTCAACAATGGTTATTAAGTATTATTATATGACTGAGAAATCCAGCCAATGAGATTGCCCCCCTAGAGGGTCACTTGCGAGACTAGTCCGAGAGTGATATTCTAAATGTGATATTGACATGGATGCGCGACTCACTGATCACGCAACAGAAACATGACACGGTTCAACGACGAGCCAATTGAACAAAACTACGCAAATAGAATCACAAATATACTTCGCAGTTGACAACAAAATAACAACAATGGATGCAAACTGAAGAAAACATGTACATACATGTCAGTCGAGTTTCAGCAAAAACATAAGTCATATAATAACATAATTATTGTCTTTTGAATCGGTGTACACGTGACTTACGGACCTTCGAAAAGTCATATTCACCGTGGCCTACGGCCTCGGTGAATATGTCTTTTCGAAGGTCCGTAATTCTCGTGTACACCTCTTCAAAAAGTAAATAATTCTACAATATTGTTACTGTTAAATACAACTGTATGCCAATAACTTGTCGTGGTCACCTCATAAAATCCATAAATATAAATAAAAATCATGATAAAAATGGTGTGCTTTGTTATGCCTTGGACTCATCATTCCACATGTTTTTAATGTCTTTCATACAACACGTATATACACTTATGTTATATTTTCTTATTATACATAGTACCTGTATCCGCAACCTATACAACGCTCTAGGAGTGACAACGTCTAACCCTTACAATGATGAATTAAATTTTATCGTCTGTTGACTATTTTTTATTTTCATCATCAAAAACATAGTTTGTCAGAACTTTAGAATCATTTTCAATGGAAATGATTCTAATGTGCTGCCAAACCATGTTTGTATTGAAGAAAAAAATACAAAATTCGAAAGAACAGCAGACGACAATGTTTGTTTCCTGCATTCTAAGATTTAAATGTTGTCTAAAGTACATGCCCGTTTGTAATTAGTTATACATATATTTCAAAGTCAAGAGCACGTACACTTGTAACCTTAACGATGACCAGTACTATAACCTTTACTAAATAAATCTGATTGGATGAACATGTAGAAACAATCAGAGGAAAAGCGAATACGTGTTCAGAACGTATTATAATTAACGGCCCATAGCTCGTGTAATCGTTATTCAAGACTCGCGGACACGAACAATGGAAAATAGATTACCAAATGATGCGAAAGACAGGAAACACGATATAGGTGCGGGGGAGAAGGTAGCGCACCCATCCGCAAACAGAGGAGAGGAGGTTAAACCGCGGGCCAAGATCGGACTGCTTGGCGGGATATCGTTTACAGCGGGGAGCATTATCGGGTCTGGGATTTTCATCTCACCCAAGGGGGCGTTACAGAATGTCGGGTCTGTCGGAATGAGCTTGGTGGTGTGGGCGTGTTGTGGCGTGGTGACTATGATCATGGGTCTGTTGTATGCGGAGCTAGGAGGACTAATTCCACGGTCAGGGGGAGATTATACGTACATTAACAGGGGACTGGGCGCTGCGCCTGCATTTGTATCAGGTATATTTTAGACTTAGTCTAGCTGCGCATTGATCTAAAGAGGGCAGTATACATGTACAACACCGCCTGCACAAATCCTGCCACTAGTTGGCTAAACCTGCCACTATTTGGCTAATCCTGCCACTATTTGGCGCCACTATTTGGCTAAACCAGCAACTATTTGGCTAAACCTGCCACTATTTGGCTAATCTTGCTACTATTTTTTAATTACTTCAAACGAATTGAATAGTCTGCTATAAATCAAGCCGATTTATTTACTGAGCCTGAGCTGTGATACAGCTCAGGCTCAGTCAATAAAACTGATTGTTTGCGAGTTGATGTTGCCAATATATGTTCAGAAGCGTTGGCATCATGACAAACCCAAATGAGAAGTACTAGACTAAGTATACCATACCATGCCCAATATATATCAGGTAATACTTAGACAAGCCGCCACGTTGATCAAATCCTCAGTAGTAGATTGTACGTACATTAAAGGTACATGCCCACTCAGAAGGCACACACTGTTCTTGATAGGACTTAAATAAGTGTATCATTGTGTCACTATTCCACCAGTTCTGGTGCCCCTATACAGATGTATTCATTTAGCAATATTTAGTTTACTGATAATGACTCGCGGTGGTATCAGGCTATGTTCATATGAAAATGAGGCATATTTTTTAATCATTTATACGAAGTAAATGCATCACATGAACAAATAATATTTTCGCCAGATTATGAAGTATAATCATTGAACATCAAACAATAAATACAGAGAATAAATAGTAGTTTCCGTTAACATGTTAAGGAAACACGGTTATCGCCCCTGATATCAGTGTGGAAATTTACGTCTGATATAAAATGAATACTAATGCCAATCAATTCGTGGGGTACTGGTGAATGAATGTTTATTTTGTCAGAAAATGTCCCAGTTGATGTCTCTGATATAAAGAACATGTTGTGCCTACTGAGTGGGCATGTACCTTTAACAAATGCCTCATTTATATCAGGCAACGAGTGGACTGGGTGTGCTTTGATCAATTACACATACATGCTGATGATGTATACAATACTTGTATTAATACTGATATATGCTATGAAAGTCAAATTTTGATGTCATTTACGGAAACTATCCTTCATTTTGTAAGCATGTTTCATAAAATATCGCACATGTTCTTACATGTAGGTACAAAATCACATGGCGTGTCTCATATATGACTTTGTGCAGAAGCTACCTTTATACAGTGAAACCTCTCTAAACCGGACACCCTGGGAGGTCCCCAGGGTGTCCTGATTTTGAGAGGATTCACTGTAAATCAAGCATTTCATCATTCTCTGGCATATGTGTGTGTTATGCGATCACGAACAGACAGTATCACCTGATATAAATGACCAAGAAACTCATAAAACATAAATCACCTGTGTTTTCTTGGTGTTCTGTTTAAAGAGGGTCCACGGTATCATGTAATTGGCTTGGCATTGGTGAAGTATATATACAGTCTGCCTGGTGACAACACAAGAGGAGTCCCTGGATTCCTAGCAAGTTCCCAGCATCTTATGAAAACTTGGTATCAAAATACACCGAGTCTAACGCGATAGGGTGGCTGGCAGGTGGGATAATTCGATGGGTAATTTAACGATCGGGGTTCATCCTTGCCGGAATTCCGACTGGAGACCTGGTTTGGCCCTCACATATGGAAGGTCATATCCGCCATAATTATATTTGGCTTGATGCTTGCCGGCTGATGACATTTTAAGTTCTATCCGTCGTATTACAATTATATGTGGCTTGATGCTTGCTGGCTGATGACATTACACGTTCTATGCGTGTTGTTGCATTCACCGTTTGTACTTATGACAATTCTATGTGGCCTGGTGCCTGCCTGCTGATGGAATTACAACTTATATCCATGCTATTCTATTCGTCATTTGTATTTATGACATTTGAAATCATCTTGGTTGTAATATATATTTGTCTTTATTGCATGCGCATTTGGCTTGATGTTTCATTCATGTGTCCTTACTGCTTACGGCCTTATTCAAAGTGCTAAGTGCTTTGTTCTTACTTTCTATGGCAAATGCTTAGTGCAATAAAACAGGGACACGAATAAGGACGTATCAATAATTGTAATGTAAATACGACGAATGAACAAAGCAATCAGCAGAATGGACAATGTAAGAAAAAGACAAATACAATTACAACAAGCAGATTTCAAATGTAATACATACAAATGACGAATAAAATAACATGAATATAAGTTGTTATGTCATCAGCACGCAAGCATGAAGTCACATAGAATTATGGCGGATATTACCTTCCCAAATTACTGTTGCAATTGTTGTTGTCAAGGGGCGTGGCTTATCCGGGTAACGGTCACCCTAAACACCCCAAAGGCTGGAAAAGGCCACAAAGGCTACTAAGGCTGTTCGATGTTGCTTGTACGTCCGTTAGCGGATATTTATGACATGCATTTTCATTGACTTTACTGAATTATTATGTGTTATGATCATTTTATGAATTTTAATCATTTTAATACAATAATCCACCACAAATATACGTGTTTTGGTAAATTGTCTAAACGCGCACCTGCGCCGATCGGGCCGAACGGAATTGGATTGATTAACACCTATTAACATATCGTTTAACAGGTGCAGCTAAACACCGATTATACTTATTGCATTATTTCATTATTATTAATATAAGTCAATGATCAATAAACGACATTCATTTAAACATGCTTTATGTATCAACACATTACGTGAACATAGGACGAATGCCGAATTTTGAGACATCAGCTAGTTATCTACCTTGAAAATGGGTATCCACACGGTGATAACAAATATGTTTATGAGCGCTATGTACGGCTCTGCAACGATTATTTCCTCAGATTGCTGAAGCAAAATATTTTATTTACACGGGCGAATAAACGTGTAACTAGTTGTAAATGACATTTACGCTAGCTGACATGTTCCCGTAAAATAACCCATACATTAAACTATCAGGATGAGATGATCGGGACGCATAACACGGCAAACTGTTACTACACTTTCTGAAATCCTGATAGTTTAATTTTAAATTTAAAAAAGGAACAGTTTACTGCCAATAATTGACGTAATTACGTTAATTACAAATACAGGACACGGGAAGGAAAATGTTCGTGGAATAAACTGTGATAAATACTATGGGTTAATTGACGGGAACATGTCAGCTAGCGTAAATGTCTTTTACAACTACTTACACGTTTATTCGGCCGTGTAAATAAAAGATTTTGCTTCCGCAATCTGAGGAAATATTCGTTGCAGAGCCGTACGTAGTGCTCATAAACATATGTTTTATCACCGTGTGGATACCAATTTTCAAGGTAGATATCTGATGTCTCAAAATTCGGCATTCGTCCTGTTCACGTAATGTGTTGATACATAAAGCATGTTTAAATGAATGTCGTTGATCGATCATTGACTTATATTAATAATAATGCAATAAGTATAATCGGTGTTTAGCTGCACCTGCTAAACGATATGTTAATAGGTGTTAATCACTCTTTGTCCAATTCCGCGCGGCCCGATCGGCGCAGGTGCGCGTTTAGATAATTTACCAAAAACACGTATTTTTTGTGCATTACGCAAACATTTTATTAGCGAGCATACCTCACTATACCCCCAGTTACCCATGTAAACAGTGGGTATGATGAGGTACCCGCGCAATAGGTAATGCGGTCAAATAGGTCACGATGCAGTGACATATTTTCGATCAATAACTTATGTTGTAAGCGATTGTAATGTGTATTTTCATCAATTTTTATATTATTAAAATGTATCATATCGGTACCCCTTTAAGCAATATTTGTATATTTTAAATGTATTGATGTTCTCATGAAGGCATGAATATAAGTATTAATTAATCCAGCTTATATTGAGGCAAATCACACAGCCTTAAAACATAGTACATGGAGTATAAACCATAGTATCGATATTATTCATAAGTATATCACTATTAAACATTAATTACAATATGTATGCATATTATTAAAACAGTAGATGCTACCGCTGTTTCGCTATATGTGATATTTATAACAAAATATTTTTTTTTATTCGTCCGCGTACGGATTTCTGTCACACAAAGCGCCATTTTCAGTTCATATTTTGGCCTGTGCATATGAACCGGACTAAGTTTAAACAACGCTCGATTCCGTCCAATTCAAATTTCTCTGCAGAATGCTTAGACTAACTACATAAGTAATGCTGCTAAATAAGTGTTGACGGCTGGAACATGGTCATCACTAAAATGAATAAACCACAGTCGTATTATTTAAAAATAAGATTTACCTGATACCTTATGGGGACCGCCATTAATCCAGTGTAAACAATATACCGTGTAATCCCATTCCCTGAGTAGCCCCAGCTTAGTGAAACGGTGTGCTAATCATGATATTATGTTCCCCAATAATAGAAACGGTTTGAATTTCTCGGTAAAAACTACGAAAGTCATAAAAAAATAACGATGTATATTTAACATTGGATACGCGTAAACGGTATTATTCTCTCTCATCGGATCGTCAGTTGTCGTCTATATAGCGATTTAACGTACTAATCTGGTTTTAATTTATTGTCAACTTTCAACGCCATTTACAGAATATACGGCTAATTTTGGAAATAAATAACGGCAAATTACGATGACGTCTGCTCTGAAATATCTGTCAGCTTGAGGACGTAATTTAAGGAAATCGATTATATTTTAAGGATACATCTGTGACTAATTACGAATTTATGTATGGTCTTTGGCTACACCCGACACATTACACAGATCTAGTTGTAAATACACGTCGCTTTGTGTGGAAAAAATCGATAACGCAGTCGTGTGTGACGAGGTGTTGATCTGATGACACCACACAGCTGTAAATGTTGACTGACCCTTAGGCAATGTTTTGAAACTGACGTGTCGTTTTGATGTGTGCCGCAACACCTCACTGTCGGAGACAACATGACAATTAACGATATACTCTCGAGTATACACAGACCTATTAGACGGCTGGTTATTTAAAAGAAAAAGTAGTTCAGTACACCTTCGCCGATATTGTTTTTAGAAAATCAGTAATAATTTCCGTAAATGGTGTTGAAAAGTCGACAAAAATTCTATCACCGTATTGAGTTGTGCCGATATTGTTTTAAAAAATCAGTATTTTTTTTCCGTAAATGGTGTTGAAAATTGACACAAAATATATAGCCGCATTTCTCCGATATTTGTTTAGAAAGAAAATCACCAATATTTTCGTAAATGGTGTTGACACAAAATTCAGCGCTCACGCGGAATTCAAATAAAATAAAAAATAATAATTTAATAAATAGACGCCGAATTCTGTGTTTGCGGTCAGTGAATTCTGGTCGTAGTATCCACATGCGCAGTTCCAACAGTGTTGTGATCAGATGGAGGACGTACAATAATTATTTCAAATTCATAAAAAAATGTTTGCTGTCAGAAAATTAATTAATTGTGACAGCCAACAAAATAGATTTTGGGACAGTAAAAAATTATATGGTATAGACAGTACCTCAAACTTAAAAAAACATATTTATAGCTATTTGTATTAAAATCTACTAAAATTGTGAATATATTAAAATCAGAAAATAATATATATGGAGAAGAAAAATATATACAAAGTCGAGGTTCGAACCAACGACCTTTCGGGAATCGGTAATTCAATCATAAAAGTCGGCGACCTTAACCTCGCGACTATTGCGCCATTTACGACGATCACATTTATACACAAGTGCTATCAGTATTACGCAACCATTTGAACGTAATAATTATTAAATTATTTTGCAACTCCATCTACAACGATACCGTTACAGAGATACGCTATTAAAACAACATGTATTAGTACCCATAACATATCGAAGTAATGTATCATTATATATCACAGGAGATAGATTAAAACTATATATCCTAATAAACAGAACAATCCGCTTGGCTCGCATGAAAATAGTTCGCGTGATATTGATTATCTCCCTTGCCGAAAGTAGTTCACATATTTATTAATTCCAAATAAGACGTGTTTGCGTAATGTGGTAGATTATTGCATTCAAATGATTAAAATGATTAACATGATCATAACACATACTAATTCAGTCAATTCAATGACAATGTATGGTATAAATATCCACTTACGGACGTACAAGCAACTTCGAACAGCCTTTGTAGCCTTTTCCAGCCTTTGGGGTGTTTAGGGTGACCGAAACGGCATGGCAAAACAGCGATGCAATAATCAATAATGGAACTCCGGATGTCACTTAGAATGTAATCAACACAAACGCATTGAAACAGTGCGAATGAATAAAGCATCAATCCAAATGCACATGCAATTTAGACTACAACCAAGAATAGTTCAAATGTCACAAACACGAATGACGAATACAATAACATGAAAGTAAGTTGTAATGGCACCAGTCAGCAAGCATCAAGCCACATAGAATTGTAATAAGACGGATAGAACTTAGAATGTCATCAGCAAGCAAGCATCAAGCCTAATAGAATTATGGCGGATATTACCTTCCATACTCACACACGTTTTTGGCATTTTGTATGTGACAGTTGAATCTGGTTATACCCCTTATGTGAGTATTACGATTATTCGTAATCCTATTTTAGGGGAATGGGCCAAGTGACTTTGGTGTGGTATGGACCTGGCATGAGGTCAGGTTATTTTAATTTCAGGACTGAACATATTTTTTCTCGAAGTAAATATTCCGTTCTGATTCCAATGCAGCAGGTTGAAACGGGATCGAACCCGTTTGCCCGGCCTTACATGACCTTAGCTGTCGACAGGCCGTTAAACACCAATAAATAAACAAACAAACTAACTACTGTCTGTTTTTCTGCCGACGAACTTTTGGCTATTAAACACATTAAATCTAAACAATATTTAAAAGTAAGTACTTTTTCATCAATAACAACAAAATATTGTTTGATGAAATTCCATCAGATATTGATTTTATTGCGAAAAAAAGGATTTTCATATGGGAATTTAACATGGGTAGATCTAGTAAATTTCCAAAATTTTGGAAATAACTCTGAAACCTGGCGAGATAGCTTGAAAATGATGTAAGTAAGAAAACAAAAGTTAGATATTGAAAATCTGTCCGCAAAAAAATATATATTTTAAAAAATCTATTTTTAGCCCCCATGTTAAATTCCCATAGGAAAATCGTTTTTTTCGCAATAAAATCAAAGAACGAGGAGGGTGACTATTTTTCTTATTTTTATAAAAAAGTTAACTTACTTTTTAGCTATTTTATAGATTTTACGTGTTTGAACGACGTGTTGAACACCAAAACGTTCGTCGGCAGCAAAACGTGGAACAGACAGCAACCCGATATGTGGCCGTGACTGTGACCTGTGATCAACGTACTTCCGGATCAAATAGCAAAGTCCTGTAGCCGGATAACGATCTACAGTGGAACGAACCTCTCTAAACCAGGCACCAAGAAACATATGTGATCTTCTTTTTCTTGGGTTTCTTTGTCATTTGTCCCAGGTGATAATGTCTGTTCATGATCGCATAGCACACAACTATGGCTCAACATTATCAAATGTCTGATTTATAGTGAAACCTCTCTAAACCGGACACCCTGGGGATATCCCAGGTGCCCGGTTTAGAGAGGTCTCACTGTAAATTGCTAGTTAGAAGCATGACAGACATGTCGTTGAAGGAATGGCGAACAGGGTAGATCCTGATCAGACTGTGTGAATGCACAGGCTGATCAGGATATACACTGTCGCAAAACCCATAAGGCACATTTCCCAGTCACAGCCATGAACATGCATTCTCTATATTTCAGTCTGGGTAACGACGCTGGTGAACTACCCTGGATCTATAACACTACTCTCACTCGTGTTCGCCGATTACCTCTGTGCACCGATATTCGGCGATTGTAACCCGCCCGATAGTATCAGAAAAACAATCGCGGCCACGATAATCGTGACATTGGCCATCACGAACGTCATTAGCGTAAGGTTCGCCGCATCCACGCAAATGGTGTTTGCAACGGCGAAAGGTATAGCGTTGATAGTCATCTCATTAGGCGGAATTGTCTACCTCGCTAAAGGACGATTGGAAAACTTCGATGATTCCTTTGACGGGACGTCGGTTGAGTTGACGTCATACACGTTGGCGGTTTATAAATGTATGTGGGCGTATGCTGGGTATAACCACGCGAATGAAATCACCGAGGAATTAATCGACCCCAAACGCAATATCCCTCGCGTTATTATTATTTCCATACTGTTCGTGACGTCGGTGTATCTTTTGGCCAACATTTCCTACTTTGTGATGCTACCTAAGGACGAGTTTTTGACGTCAACGTCAGTCGCGTACGATTGGGGTCGCTTGGCAATTTCTCCCGCCGCAATTTTGATCCCGATAAGCGTCTGCTGTTCCGTTTACGGATCGGCGAACGTGAAGAGTTTCACGACCGGAAGGGTGATGTTTGCGGCTGCGCGCAACGGACATTTTCCCGAAGTGATATCATACCTACACATGCGCACTTTAATCCCAACCTTAGCGGTTATAATCACACACGTGATCTCACTGTTGATGCTGATACCCGGAGATATCGCCGAACTTATAAACTTCCTCGGATTCGTGTCGTTCTTTGTGATTGGACTGAGCGCTGTATCCCTGATCCGTGTTCGATATAGCATTTCAAAGGACGCTGACAATGGTAGGCATGGTAAAGGTTTCCGGGCACCGATCGTTATCCCCATTTTGGCTGTCCTGTTCTGCGCTTTCATGGTTGTGTCGCCATTTCTGGCCACGCCCAAGATCGAGTTTCTATATGGGGCGGGATTCATCCTGCTTGGGGCTATTGTTTACATACCCATGGTGCACTTTCAACTGAAAATACCCGGATGGGACGAAACGACCACGTGTATGCAGCTGCTTTGTCAACTGACGCCAACCGTGAAAATCGATTAAATAAATGATATTACATGAACCACGCTTTAATATGATATGTATTAAACAAGATTACTGATTTTAGCCTAGAGCCATATTTAAAATATATCGGTAGAAAAAGAGGCATTTTTTAAGAAAAGATGGTGAGCAACGTTTTTAACGGATTTGGGTAAGATGATTTAGAATCTGCTGTTTACCATACTGAATTTTGGGTTTCTAGTGCCGAAGTCGACAAAAACAAAATGGCCGCCATATAAAACATGAAACGATGATAACTTTCAAACAAATAGTGATATTCTCTCCATTTTTGGACATAAGTTCTTCATTTGTACACTCGGATATAGATGTGACATACAGCGGTATCTGAATCAACTCATAGAGAATGTAAAACAAGATGACCGCCAAAACACATGTTATTCTCTATTTTTTATCCTTTACTGCCTCAGATTTGTGCCTTATGTATCATGGTCGACATACATGAATATCATTCTGACCATACACCTAGTAATAACTGTCCATACATGCATGTGGAGGTCAGGAAACAAGAAGGTCACCGTACAAATTATGCAAATGTATATATATCCGAACGAGATACACGCTATGGAAAGATTCAAGCATACGACATGTATTTTATATTTTTTCAATATCCATTTATTTGTGAAACATGATTCCAATTGTCAGTATTAACAGGTAAGGTAATCTACATGTATAGACCCAATGGCAGTTTGAAACGGCCGACGCGCCGGTATCATTTGATATGTGTATCATATGCCAAGAAACTAAGCGGCATGAACTGTTTGATTCAACGAGGGCATCACCTCCCTGAAAGACGTAACTTCTACTCGAATTTCCGTGACATCGCATACAGAGATACTGTGGATAGATAGGTTACCAGTAGCCGATTTCATCAACATTGCAAATCATACCTTTGTAGCAAAGTATACTTTGTGGGAGTAATCATTTATTTTTCTCGAAATGCATTATGCCATATCAATTAATAAATTTATCCTTAAATTGAATATTTCTCCCTCAAAGTATACTTTGCTAGAAAAGTATACTTTGCAATGTTGGTGAAATAGGCTACAGTAATATTTGATAACCGTTCAGAAGGCACACCGCCTCTTCTATGGCAGAAATCATGCTATACGGTATACACTAATAAATAATAATAATCAAGCGTATACAGAAAGTGACGAACTTCCATCAACAAGTTTCGCAACTGAAATGACTACAATTCCAATATCGTTCAAAACCTGTGAATTGGAAAATATATACATGCTCTGTCAAGACGCGAACATTAAACAAAAAACATGGCACATACCAGAGCATTTTATGGATGTTCACGTAGCAAGTGTTACTGATCTCATAGCAGCAGAAGGCTGCTATCATACAAATTTCATACAAAGATTCTACGAGAGAGTTATAAAGCCAATGTTGCATACACGTGTTGATTTAGCTATGGCTTGGATTAGAAAGAAATTGCAGAATAGCACATGCAAAGGTCATGTACTGGAACCACAGGCATTGAAATCATCTGAAAGCCTAACTCAACATTTAAAAAAGATATTCTTACGTCAGTGACATTTATGAATTATCTGTGTTGAGTGACCGTGTACAAACAATAGTAGACATGCTAGACAGTCGCAATGGGTAAATATTGATCATGATTCTGAGGATGCCACAAAAATCCATGCCTTCAGGATTCAAGAAGATGACGAATTCCTTACCAAGATGCATTGAAATTACGGTCAGATATACACAACATTCATGCACAAGCATAGACACAACCAAAGAGGTTGCCATAGATTGTGTTCCATCCATTGGTTACATATTTCTCTGATTGTTGTTAGGAGATCAGTTGCAACTGGCAGAAGATCCTGAAATACAAGACCATGATGAACAAGATGCCCATAAACGAATGAGAGTGCGTATTATTGCAGAGGATTTCGTATACGGTGTAACTGGAGGCAGGAAAATTACACCGACGCAAATTGGTCTTGTATCAAAATTGCACCAGGAAACTGGACCACGCGATTTGAAGACTTGTTTCATAGTGCTAGTCACATTGTTAATTACACATATAGACTAAAGGCTGACATTGCCCTAGACGAAAATACACTAGAAAATGTGGACAGTGAAACAAGAATTGTAGTACCACTTAATATGATATGATCAAGAGTTGTTCACCTCTTAGCTGACAATATAGATATCAATGCCTCCACTCTATATGGTAAAAACACATTCCCTGCAACACATATTGTTACCTGGCAGAGAGGTTCCGCTCCTGACAGCCTGCTTAATAACATTGAATCGTCGCAACGGTAGTCTTTAATTGTACCAGAATCAATTGAAACCATCAAGACCGTCAATAAAGCTGAAGGTAGTATTGAACCACAAGTTTCGGATGTGAAAGTAGAGTGGTTACATAAGATTGATGGGCATTCTGTATGTGTGCGAAATGCGCATATGTCAATGCAGTGTGTGCACATAAACTAACCTTGCATGATTTGTAAAAACTATTGCTTACGTAAGGTATGGCCTACATTGAAGAACACAACACTGAACTAAAGGACAATCTACTGACTGCTTCCACCTCAGATGAACCACATGTGTGTGATGACTTGTAACCATAGTAGCCGCATAACTACACAAGTTCGTACTTGCTTCGGATATCTGAGGATCCAAACATGCAATATTGGTGGCGGCACATGACCATGGTTTGCATCCTACTTCGATTCATTATAGCTCAGCGTGGTGGCCTGTGGGATCTGCACCTCTCATCGTTTATGGATATGCTGGGTCGGGGAGTGTGTGCTGTACGTGGCAGAGATAAACCAATTGCCTGAAGCAATCAAGAAGGGAAACGTTGTTGTCATGGGATCCTATAGTCGAATCAACCAGGTGGATCCCGACCATAGTCAGGAATGGCTTAATGTAATAGGAAAGAAGGATGGCAACATCATATAAATCACGAAAACAGCATCAGCTTTGAGCAGATGGGCGTTATCCTGTCATATAATCTCGGAACATGTATTGCAACCAGTCATCACCAGGTGATTCACAGCGTAGCAACGCCATATCGTATAGTACAACGAGAAAGCAAAGATGTAAGAACAACTATATATGTCCTACAAAGATGCAATGTCTTCGCTACTGACAACACCACGACACGTTTGAAAAATATGGCTTCCACGGTCATTGTCAAAATTCAAGACTCTCTGAATGCTGAGCGTCTTGGTCAAGAACAGCTTTACAAATGTGTGAACGAACGGATGATAATGAGCAAACGCAGTGCAAATTTAGAGATGTGATCATCATCTATATATGTACATGTATGTTGTAGACAAAGACAGCAAACGAAAAGGGTATGGTAGTTACTATTCCAATCAATGTGCTTCTATTATCTGGATTACGCAAATAGCCAAAAAGCATTTTGTATCATATGTGGCCCTGACTGGAGAAATTGGGGCTTATGGCATTTACAGTATTGTGCCAGCTCAGCCTACTCATCCACACAGTCTGATCAAGGACACTGCATATCCAGACACAGCCTCTTATCATAACATAACCAATGTGTATGTTTTGTTCAACTGATGTCATTGGAAATATCGTTTGAATTATACTGCTAAAAGCAACGTTCAGACGTTCCAGCTGTTTTCGCTGTAATCGGTGGTCATATTGTATTACATAAACTCATTTCATAGAAGGAATGGTAGGTTTAACATATGGATCAGGCTCACAAGATCATTCACACAGACACTGACTCAATAACAGTTACCGTCTGAACATCATTGAAGCTTTAAGTCCTTTTTGGCGGCCATATTGTTTTACTTTCTCATACAATGACATAGATGTATGCTAATATAATTAGAGAATATCCATGAGCGAACCACTGAATTAATGCATGCATTCACGTATGACGAATGGAAGAATCGTTTCCATGGAATCCGTGACCAATATGTTCTTCTTTATACCAGCGCTACTATGTTCAGTGATACATTGCTTTCCTTTGTATCATGTAATGAGCATTGTATTGGCTGAATAAGTACACTATTATATCAGGTAACGAGCATTGTATTGGCTGAATACGTACTAAATGATATCAGGTAACGAGCGTTGTATTGGGTTAATACGTATTAAATGATAACAGGTAACGAGCGTTGTATTGGCTGAATAAGTACACAATTATAGCAGGTAACGAGCGTTGTATTGGCTGAATACGTACTAAATTATATCAGGTAACGAGCGTTGTACTGGCTGAATACGTACTGAATGATATCAGGTAACGAGCGTTGTATTGGCTGAATACATACTAAACGATATCAGGTAACGAGCATTGAATAGTTGAGTTCCATTTTACAGCCATCCACTAAACTACGCCAATATCAAATCACAATGGCAACGCCTGTAAAGCTATGATAATCGCGGAACCGACTGCAAGAAAAATATATATTGTAAGCTCACCGTTAATGCATCTGTTCATTAGTGCCAGTACTGTCACAGTCCTTCCGAAAACGCCTCCTAACACAAACGTAAGCGAAACTCAACATAAATGGTCACAACTTGAGGAAACAATGAAACGTTTTAATCAAGGGTTATAACCCATAGACAAATAAAAGAATCTACAATACATACAGTGGACAACGACGGACATTTTAAGCCGATATGCACTGCACAGCTACGATCATCTTTTATAAAATATCAAAGTACATTAAACAGTATAAGTCCATTATGGATAGAACAGATAAAAACAGAACATATTAAAACACAGCCAAAATCGGAAGCTCTTATATATAGAGTCATTAAAATCATAATAAAATCTCAGCAAAAATGGACACGCGAGTTTTCAGATGATAGTCTATGTTGGCAACAAGTTAAGTTTCAATTGTACTATAGATTCCACATTACGCAACTTCCAATGCAAATGTTGGGGATAAATAAATTACTTTATCGCTGCAATATAGCGAGTAGTAGCCTATGCGATTTTTGTTATATGCATGTTGAAAGCATAAAACACTTATTATGGGAATGTGCAACATTTTTGGTCTCGGCTAATAACTTATTTAAATGATAAGGGTATAACATGTATAGTGAACTTTCAAAATATTTCTACAGGAATAAATGATAATACACTTTTGGCACAACAATTTAAATTAATTGTTATTCTAGGAAAATTTTTCATTTTCAAAGGCAAATATGAAAAACACGATATAACGTTCGAATCATTCATAAATTACTTGAATAACATAATTGAGATAGACTCAGGAAATAGCCACAAAAAAGGATATACATGTACGAGAACACATTATCAAGTGGGTTAGGTTTAATGTCTAATAAGTTTCAAGCACTGCAAGACAATCAAGCACAGTATACATTTATACATAGGCATAGATAATGACTAATGTTCAACAACACATGTCTATTTGATATTAACACAAATGTAAATCATTTTTCCTTCTTTTTTCTCTGCATTATTTCCCCTAACTGTACGCTCTTCTAAACACTACTTACTAATACATTTTGTATGTAACTTGTCTAATATAATTAGATACTATTATCATCGTTATGATGTATTGAAAAAGGAAAATAATAAATTTAAACATCAGAATGACGTCGGATGACGTTACCGAATAACGTTAGTATACTGACGCAACGTGAACAATTAATTCCACGTTCTTTTCAGCGAAAACCACGTACACGAAAACCACGTTCATTTTGTAGGACAGAAGTTCAACGGGGGCCCGTTTCACTAAACTTCGTACGACTAAAATGTTCGTAAGTGCAAATTGAGGATGGTCTGGAAATTTCAATTGATGGATATACATTTATTGAGCAGCCTATGCTCAATAAATGTAAATCCAATAATTATTCACAAGAAAACATTGTTAATGTCAAATTTACAGACTATCATAATTGTGCCCTTTTATTATTGTTGCTGTGAATAATTTCAGGAAGTTCAGCCCTTTGGTTGCGTTTTACAGCCATCAGCCCGTTTCACCTCTTATGGCGTTTGACAAAGAACTGACAATGTGAACTAGAACAAATGATATATGTAGTAAATCATACATAGAAAAGCCGGGACAACGGATTCTTATCGTGTCTGTAAAGAGGTTACATATCATACCCGATCTAATAAGTGGGAACCATCGCCAACATATATAAAATATGGCCTGTACATGTACATGAAATAGGTTCCTTTAATATTACGTTATCAGACGATACTTGGAATGCCGAGGTTTCCCGAGGAATTCCTACTGTCTTAGAGTCGAGACACTAGCATGGTGTTCTGTTCATCATGGGGCCGTTTCACGAAACTTCGTACGACTAAAATGTTCGTAAGTGTAAATTTAGGATCGTCTGGAATTTTCAATTGATAGATTTACATTTATTGAGCATATGCTGCTTATACAGCCTATGCTCAATACATGTAAATCCAATAACTGTTTACAAGAATACATTGTTAATGTGGAATTTACAGACTATCATAAGTTTGCACTTACGAACATTTTAGTCGTAGGAAGTTTAGTGAAACGGTCCCCAGCTCCGTATTTGGACTTGAATTTCGATTTCTTCCAGTAGTTAACTGCACAAAATAAGGGTTTGACTTCAAATCATGATGCAAACTTCCCCTTTGGTATAGATGTGCCAGTAGCCCATTTCACCAACATTGCAAAGTATACTTATCTAGCAAAGTATACTTTGAGGGAGACATTTTTAATTTGAGGATAAATTTATTAATTTTTATTACACTGAATTTATTACATTATCACATCCACTATGGCTGTGATAATGTAATGAATTCAGTATAATAATTCTGCATACTTTTAATCATCAAACATATGCAGTGGTTAGTTCTATATGAAATAATGCATTTCGGGGAAATTGTATCTCAATTTTAAGATTGCCACCGTTATCGTATTGTTAAAACTTAAAACACAGTAGACAAGTTTAGCTACATTTCAATAAAAGTAATGATTCAAATTTATTATGTTATATACACGTTATATGGGTTATGTAGGAATTAATAATATAGAAGTTGTATCTAACAATACAGACACTATATATAGTTAATGAATGTTCAATAAACGTTGTGATACCACTGCCATCTTTGACATAGAACTATATCTGGATAATAGAACACTGAATAATAGAATTAGGAAGTTGTATCTCGAATCCAAGATGGCCGCCATTAGCCACTTTATTACAAAAAAAAACAATTAAATCCGAGTTGACTAAGTGTTTCACGTATATACTATTATAAAACATTGTGTTCCATCTGTAAACGGTTTTCACTTTAAATAAATGAAGTGAGATTTTTAATAACATGAAAAACAAAGCTGAATCTCAATCCAAGATGGCTGCTATCAATCAATTAGGAAAATAATTGGACTTGTCACTGTAATACGATGAGTACATCTACTTTCAAGATTTTGTTGATTCTACAAACTTTTCTGTAGGAGTATTTCACTGTTATCAGGGCTCCAGATAAGCTGCGTATTTTCTTAAATACCCAATTAAAATTGCCAGGTAGCGATTATCAAAAAGCAATAAAATGTTTGTGGTACCTTTATCATGCAGCAGAAAACAATAAACAGACCACAAATATAGCATATTTATCTTATGTTCCATGTAAACACATCTTGGATTTTCATTAGAATTGTCTCCAAGGAGACAGTTCTAATGAAATACCAATACATATTTTCATTTCGAAGCAAGCTATTCAATAATTGCTGTATGTTGATATGTAAACAGTAGTGCGATTTTATTTTACCAAATTAAACTTTTGAAATACCCAATTGCTTCAAAAATGATGGAGTGACAATAGTCAATTACTAATTCCTTATCTGGAGCCCTGGTAATAATGTATGTAAACACCATCAGAAAATAAGACACACATTTGACAACTTAGTAACATTTAGGAAATCAAAATCAGATGGCATGATGCAAAATATCGCAAATTGTCAGAAATATAGACACTGGTAATGCACAATACCTTGAGGAAATGAAAAGGGTATGCCGCCTGCACAGACACTCACGCATGTTAAAGCATTTGACATTGCCAATGGGTACGGGAACTTTAACAATAATGTTACAACTAGAAGTAGGCATCAGCAGACGACCTTAATGATTTACAAAAACGGTACACATGCACCGTTCAGCAATATATATTATATACAAAACACCAAAAGAGCCATGCCCATCCCGCTTCCTAAGCCTTGCTAGATATGTTTCCCATTCACGGCACTCACCTACAATTCTCTATATATATTTCAAGACACACGAAGCTCCTGCTTGCACGTCCTGGTCATAGTTCTCCCGCGAAAAATTACGTATTTATCGCTGCACATGACATCAGCCCAACTACCACACATACCCTCAATAATTACATATTTGAAAATGCTCTACTCTTGTTTACGTCCGTAATTCACATAGCATGTATTTATAAAAGTGTATTAATTCCGTTAGCCTGGTTACATGTATACAATACATGATTAAACCGCGATATTCACAAAACCAACATACATTGTATATGTATCTCATGCAATGCATGTGTATACTGATAATGCGTATTCTAAAATACATATACATGCATCTAATGAATGATGCACACCTCGTTCAGTTATTTTAGTGTCACTCATTAGAAAAAAGCATATGAATCTGAAGTACAATAGTATTGCATATATACATGAAACAGAAATATGCACATGGGGGTTTCTTCACAGCAAATTCTGCATAGAGGAATACAATTCACTATGTATTATTAGTTAAGTAGTAAGCTGTTCCCTGAAATAGAAAATATGCTAAATGGTTATTTTGTTCCATATTTGTTTTCACTTTTTATTTTACAGTCAACACTATCTTTATAATATTTAATTCAAATTCTGTTCAGCATAATTTACAGGATATCAGTTTTAATGCGCTTCAGTTTTGGAAATGATTCCAGAATTTAGTTTAGGGTATCATCATAGTTAACAAGAAATGCGTCTGTCGAACGCGGATGCCACCTGCAACATATTTGAGAAACTGTGACAAAGTGGTTAACCGAAAAGTGTGACAGGCGGACGGACAGACAGACATACAGACATACAGACGGACGGACGGACGACGGACAGGCGGACGGTCCAAACACTATATGCCACCCGTTTCCTCGAAACCCGGTGGCATAAAAACATGTATGATAATAGTGCAAACGACAAACCGTTTGCAAGCTATAAATTGGCCATTTACTGTCAAAATTGCGGGCGGCAGCCATCTTGGATTTGAAATTTGATCTACAACTTCTATGTTTTATATGTATTATTCTATGACCCTCAGAAATGTGCATGCATCAGAAGAAATTTGAATCGTAACTTAAATTAAATATAGCTAACATTTTCTAATATTTCTATATTGAATTTGAGATACAACTTTCAAATTGTGCTATTCATTCTTCTGTGACCCTATACACTTGCATGCGATGTAACATATTTATAGAAATATATTCATTACTTTCATTGAAATTTAGTTGAACCTATATATATTCGGCCGCTGACGGCCATCATGGATATGAGATACGACTTCCACACTTTGTTAGTCATCTTCCATGACCATTAGAAATGGAAGACAGTTTAATCATGGCTTAAAATGTAAACATTATTTATTTTACAACGATTACACACAAGCGCGAGACCTTTTACACCCATGTTTTGTGTTGGCACAGATGAAAGTGTAAGGGCGGTCATTAATGTGGGAGAAAACCGGAGTACACGAAGGAAACCCATTTGTCCGATATGGCGACCACAATACCATCTCACATATTGCCCTACCGAGGATCGAACACGGGGTCGCTTAGATGAGAAACGCGGTCGTTACCGATTGCACTAACCGGACAACAATCGTGACTTTAATTGAAATTTAGCTAAACATATATACTTTAGGGCACATTTTCTAATATGGCCACTGGCGTTTATATGGTCCTTCCATGCCAAAGGGGACCTATGTATCATGACTTTAAGTCAAATGTCAACTAGAGCACTTTTCCCAAATGCTAAGTCGAAAAGGGGTTGATAATCCATAATACCGGCCATGTCGAATCAACAATCAAAATTCATGTCGCGCATCTACCCACCATAAGGAAGGTACATACCAAGTTTCGTGTCCCTACCTATTACGGTTAAAACCTTTTACTCCTTACAAGAAACGTAACGGACGGACGTAAGGACAACTTATGTCCAAAAGAGGAGATGATTCACGTCTCAAGGGTCGGATTTATAATTGAAATTAATTTCCAGTATCTGCCTTCCGTTATAAAGAAAATATATACCAAGTATTAAGCTCCATCTTTTACAGTTTGGAAATTATACAACTTATAAGGCAAATTTGCTAAGGGGTTCCCTTGACGAAAACAATATACATGCAGAGCTCCAGATAAGCTGTTGATTTGCTTAAATACCCAATTAAAATTGACAAAAACCCAATTGAAATATGGTACCTTTATCATGCTGCAGAAAATAATAAACAGACCACAAATATAGCATATTTTTCTTATTTTCCATGAAAACACATCTTGGTATTTTGTTAGAATTGTCTCCAAGGAAACAATTCTAATGAAATGCCAAGACATGTTTTCATTTCGAAGCAAACTATTCAACAATTGCTGTCAGTTGATGTGTAAACAGTAGTGTGATTTTATTTTACCAAATTAAAACTTTGAAATACCCAATTGTTTCAGAAATGATGGAGTGACAATACTCAATTACTAATTCCTTATCTGGAGCCCGGTACATGTACCAATTACTATACAGAAAGTGGGTATAATTAACATGTCTACTACTATGTTGTTCCCTTGTGTTAGCTACGTACATGTACTATACACCACTTCAACAATACCCTGGTGACATATAGACTAGTTTCCACAGCAACAACAGAAATTAGGACCACAATCGGATCCGTTACAGCCGCCATAGCGGTACATCTTCAGCTCTTTCTTGGACACATCGTCGCGCTGTTGTATCGGCGACCCGCGGCACACTTTCAGGGCATCGAAGCATCTCCGTCTGGAAATAGACCAGTATATAGAAAATACCAACTGTTTTCTGTGGCTGTGACTGGAGAAATGGGGTTTATGCGATTTATGACCAATGTAGCTCCTTATCAAATAGTACACTCCTGTAGCCTGATATCGATCAATGACGGGTGTTTCTTTGATGGAATGGCGACCAGTGCAGATCCTGATCAGACTGTGCGGATGCACACGCCGAACCGGATCTACACTGGTCACAAATCCCATAAGCTCCATTTTCCAGTCACAGCCACATATCAAGTTTGTCAGGCAAGGCTAGGACATGCGTAGCAATTATGAGGCTCGCCAAGAAATTCGTACCGCTTCTGAGCCGAGCCTTGCTATCTGTAACGGTATGGCCTGTTCCCAGAGTATCATTGCCAAGCACACACCAGCGGGGCCAGCTTAATATAAACTGGTAATTCTGATTCAATAGCATTAAATGTCATCCGTGGAATATATAAGACCGTCTGTTGAGGATGAAAAGTCAGTGTACAAATTGCTCGCTTAGCTTAATATACATTCAGGTTGGGTAGTCACGCCAGGGTGACACTGTGATGGAACGGAACACCAAGCACGTTGTGGAAAGAGACAACAAGGTATGCAGTTACAATGATGATGTATTTATAAATGAAATATACACAAATAATGAATGTTCAAGACAGTACGGACAACGTCCTCTGGAATGTTCACCAAGGCACAGTCACACAACCAAGGCACAGTGACGATTCTGAAACAGGTAAGTATCGTATAACAATGTTCATCACGTTCAAGATACGAACATATAGTTTCTGTTATCTAACTCAGGGTTCTGCCATGATGGCGGTGACGTTTTATCACGTCGTTCAGTTACATTACGTTGAAGTATTAACGACTACTTGGGCGGATGAGGTGAATACATCACATTGGTGGACGTCCTTTGAGATTCATCTCGTCCTTGGACGGAATGACGTCACCGGAATAATACCCCGCTCGCTACGCCCTGGTTCACACGGAGCAGAGTCCCCGCGTGTCGTGTAGTAGACCCCAGAATAATATCGGTGCATCTACGGGGCGCCATGCAGGACAGTTAATTATGTGTACAAAATTGAGTTTTGTAACACTAAAAATCACAAAATTCAATTCTGTGTCACAAAATTCAATTCTGTCAATTCTGTGTCACAAAATTCAATTCTGTGTCACAAAATTCAATTCTGTGTCACAAAATTCAATTCTGCATACGTTTCGTATACAAAATTCATTTTTGTTATAAAGGATTCAATTTTGTAAGACAGAATTGAATTTTGTGAAGAAAATTCAGTTTTGTGGGACAGAATTCATTTTTGTCCACAAAAAATAGTTTGCGTAGGATAGTCTATGTCATCTCTATGTTGATTGGTTGAGATCGGTCTTAGTCCATTTTACTAGATGGTGGAGTACACTTGCAGGTTTAAATATTTCAATGCGAAAATATAACCCAATATATCAATATTATACTTCTTTATCATGTTTATGGACAGTTATTTTGGTTATATTATGATTACAAATGAGTGGTCACACCATATAAGCATATATACTTTGAAGGAGAAATAAGAAAAATATTAAGAATTTTCCCTCAATTATGTACACAGGGTCAAACATAAAGTAGCCGGGACATAGCTAGACCTGAGAGCATGCCCATATATAGAGAATACCAGGCTAGTGTATTTTGATATCAAGTTTATCAGGCAAGGCTAGGAAACGCGTAGGAATTCCGAGGCTTGCCGAGGAATTCCTACCGTTTCCGAGCCGAGCCTGATAAACTTGTATTATAAAATACACTAGCCTGGTATTCTATTTATCAGGTAACGTTTTATGCTCGAAAATGATATTAGATGACGTCGTATTCTAACAGTAGATCTAACCTTGTGAAACAAATGGTATTGGATCTGTGTCTACTAGTTGCGAAGTTACGTGTTCGCAACTATGTGTCTACATGCATTATTTACAGTATACACCATCTTAGTATCCATGGTATCTACACAAATACTACAAATGGTTTCCTCAAATTGCCCAATACACACATTCTGTTTATAAACACAGACAGCAGTTAGAACACAGGCCACAGCGCGTGTATTATTGATTTAACTGGGGCAGATGTACCTTGCGATACACACAATACATGACGTCAGTACTCGCGGGAGATCTACATGTACATGAATTATGTGTACAATTATAACGCCAATGAGTTTAAATACAAATAGGTTTGTCAACGTTTGACTGTTTGGAGATAGTTGAAGCAAAATGGCATAATGAGAAATGAATCATCGGCAGAATGAGAAATGAATCATCGACATTGAATGTGTAGATCGGCGACCGTGACCCATTTCTCCAGTGCAGTTTCTGACCAATGGTAGTTCTTCTTACATGCGTGTGTAGAATTGACAGAATTGAATTTTGTGACACATAATTGAATTTTGTGGCACAAAAGTGAATTTTGTGACACAGAATTGAATTCTGTGGCACAGAATTGAATTTTGTTACACAGAATTGAATTTTGTGGTGTGACACAGAATTGAATTCTGTGGCACAGAATTGAATTTTGTGACACAGAATTGAATTATGTGGCACAAAAGTGAATTTTGTGACACAGAATTGAATTTTGTGGCACAAAAATTAATTCTGTTGACAAAATTGAGCCATGTCCCACTTGGCGCCCAGTAGCATCGCAATAACACCAGATAGACGTGCCGTCGCTGGTTGTTGGCTGGCTGGCTGGGACTACAAAACACCAACGGTGTTGTTACCAGAATGTAACGTGTTATAGTCTCCATAATAGTCATTATTATGATTGCATGGCAATACTGAACAACCCCGTAAATTACTATGATGAACCCTGGTAAATTGCAATGTACACAAAGATATTTTCACTAGTTGGAAGAAGGGGGCTGATGGAATTCATAAGTCGGAGAATACGATATAAGACATTAATGAACAGCCACTATATCTAGTGTACACAACAATATATATATTCACAGCCAAACAGGTGAATATCGACGTCATTCACAGTTATTTACCATTAGTAAACAAACATTTGATTGCGACCCGGCCTTACCCAGATCAAACTGCTCGTGGCCAACTGCGCTAATTTAATAAAGAGCAACTATGCCAAATATTTTCCTGTGCAGACTCACAGCGTTACATTACTAATGATAAACACTGTATACTGTAATCAGACTGCAGGATTCCAAAGGCTGACCTAAAGCATCAGTGATTGAAGTAAATTATACTTCACATCATGTCCTTATTACAGCTTACTGACGTATAAATCAGTGCATTTAGAGCAGAACTGTATGATCTGGTCTATCCTGGTAGCAATAGCATTTTCACTATTTACAATTCACTGTGAACGTACATGACTTAATAAAATGAATGTACAGACGACTTGAATTGGAGTTCTACATCTGTCCAACTTAGAGTGAACGAAAGTCATCCGGAAATTGCACGTTACAATTGTTACAGGTTAAAATTGGTAATATTCTCATGTATTGGTACAGGGTGCAGGACTATTATTGGACTGAATCGTAACATAAAATGCATAGCTAAATTTTAGTAAACATTTCAATCGTGTTCGCCCTTCGTTTACAAATATAATAAATTGCTACTGCAAATAGTCGGAGTGACACGCAAAAAAACACATGAGAATAATATGCCATTACAATACTCACGGAATGCTCCCATATGCGAGACTTGTAATCGTTATCATTTACACGTACACACGAATGATTAATGATTCAGTTCGATTTGATCAAGGGAGATAATCTACACCCGCGGATATATGCCATACGGCTTTTATTGACCAATCATTTGGTTGAAATGTGTCCAAATAACTCAGGTAAACGAAATAGGGCAGTATTATCGAGGATACGATAATAATGCGATGAATTGCCGGTCTTGGCATGAGTCGGAAGTCCATTTGCAGCATTTGAAAGTGAATAATAAACATATGTACTTACCAGTTCCCAGTGAAGGCTTGTGTCACAAAGTGATCACAAGAATGTCCGACTGCTATAATATGGCTACGATAGTTTATATACATACTCTAGTGCATAAGTTTCCTCTGATTTTCCGCGTGTCAATATAAGAACTCCGTGGCAACATTTTGCTTACAATGTTGCGTAAGTGGACTATTGTTCTAACAGTCAGTCTAGCTCATGAGATATCTGGCGAATTAATCTGAAATAATTCAGTCATCAGTAGATATGACCTACTCGGTATTCAGGCTAGCATCCAAGTCTGCGTAAACAGTATAAATCACTCGTATATAACCGGTGCAAAATCCAATACTGGTGGTACGTGGTTTCGGATAAAGCGCTAATCTCTTCAGCGGTGTATTCCACGGGAGCGATATTTCACACACGAAGATATATTCGATAGTCGTTACAAGGCTATTCGAGTACTGTAATCTAGTATTGTGTAACCCGTGTTACACATGATAGATGACATAGAAGACAGTCGGCTACAATTCGTGGCAATAAGGTTGGACGCTCGCAGGGTCGCTTTGGGGTACCGGTTGGTAGTCTAGGCACGGGTGCCAACCCTAGACTCCGAGATGTAGGCTAATTCTACTATCCGATCGATTGCGTGCCAACAACGTATGTAGGCCCCGTATACATTGACTAGTTAAGAACATCTGAATGTTGATTTGGTTAAAGGACACATATGACTTAGGAATTAAATAAGTGTGTAATTGTGGTACTATTGCATATGCACATGAGGCATGATATTTTTTAATTATTTATATAAATTAAATGCGTCACCTGAAAAAAATATTTTCGACAGATTATAAGGTATGATCATTGCACATCAAAAAAGTAAATACAGAGAATAAATAGTAATGTACGTTAACATTTTACGGAAACACGGTTATTACCCCTGATATCGGCGTGGACATTTATGTCTAATATAAAATGTATAATAATGCGTAGCAGTACGTGTTGTAAAGGTGAATGAATGTTTATTTTGCCAGAAAAAAACTAACATTTCTTGCCTACTGAGTGGGCATGTACCTTTAAGAATTATACTAGGTGGAACTTTGATAAACTTGGCACAAAGTTATGGCCGCCACACGGCAGTCAGTAAACAAAACATTCCCACCAGACTTCCAAATAGCATTGTAAAATAATGATCTGAATGCCTATAATGCTGTTTTTTCATGTTGCTTAGTTACTGAACTCCAAGATGGCCGCCATTGGCAATCATATTACTGTTTAACAACATGGACTTTGGTCAGCAGGTTGAAAGTGGTGCAATTTAAACTAATTCATGCGTTCACAATTTAATGGTGGTGATTTCAAACTTGCTTGAGATCTATAGGTCATCGATAGTACAAGATGGCATGTCAACCAGGCGAAATATGCACATGGTTGAAACTCTGACTCAGATGGACGAACAGCACAATATGAAAACTTAGTCAGCCACAATGTGTCTCTGTGGATGGTGCTTTGTTTTACACCGTGTCACGTCCGACCGTCCAGTGTCAAGGTCAGTGAGGATTTGTTTACCTCGTCTGTAAGGTGAATAGTTCGCCACAACGTGTGTCTAGGGCTGGTGCTTTGTTTTACATACGACACACATCCGACCGCCTAATGTCAAGGTCACTGAGTAATTGTTTTCATTTTCAAGGCTGCTAGAGAGATGATTAGCTTCGTTTAATGATGCCAGTTCTCGTTTAGGTTGCGTCATTAGACTTCACGCCACTCGGTAATCGCATGTGATGCCATTCGACCAATAACACGTCAGGTTTCAATTCGGTGTAACGAATAAAAATCAAAATCGGTGCAGCTGTTCAGATGTTATTGAATATGTTTTTAACGCATTTAACTCACAAACAAGGTGAACGTAATTCCTCAATGACCTTCATCTTGGGCGGTCTGACGTGTGTCCTATGCAAAGTAAAGAACCATCCTTAGACACACATTGTGGCTACATATTATTCAAATCGATGAAGCGGTGCATGAATTATTGAAAAATTAAATGTGTTACTAACTTACACACGTACGTACATGACGTACATGAGCACGTACGCATATTCACCAATGGTATATCCTCTCTTGCCTATCGCCGAGCCACGTCCGACCGCCCAAGGTAAAGGTCACAAGTCTAAGCACTTATGTTCACCTTGTTTGTAAGGCAAAATGTTTCTCTTTTGTTTATTCAATAACAAACTGATTTTTTTCAGATATGGAGTCATGTCAGATTGTGCCCATGACGACACAGAGATAAAAAACAAACACGCCAAAATCACAATTTTCATAAATCTATTATAACAAATGTTCTGATTGTGATATAAACATGGAACTTGATGGAGTTGTAGGGAAACACACATTGATGTTCATACAATATACAACAAAAATAAGATATAGCTCATGGCCACTCAAAAATCTAAGATGGCTGTCAAAAACATCACAATTTTAATGTCGTAAGCAGAAAGTTTTTAATACATATTTTCCAATGGGATAAGAACTTGAAATTGAGTAGAGTTGTTGAGAATTACAGACACATTACTTTACAGTTACATTACTTTAAAATTATTCTACAATCTGAGACTGTACCAATGGAAACCAAAAACACAAGATGGCCTTTTGGTAATTATATGCATTAAGGATAAAATACTATTAAAAGTGTTCATTTTCTGATAAAGGCTTGAACTGTGGAGTAATTGTAGAGAACCATACATTATTGTTTTGAGAAACTTAAGACTTGAGAAATCTCATATATGACGACAACAAATCCAAGATGGCCACCAGAAACCAGTATTTACATATTTTAAACTTTTAAAATCATAATGTTGCAGTAACAACATAAAATTGTTGTGGTAGAGAAACACAATATTTTATCTCAAATTTAACCACAGGCGGCATATATATTCAAGATGGCACCCAAAAGCTAACGGAATACTTAGCAACCGTAAGTCATGCACAAAGTTTACTGCGTGCCAGCAACAACTCAAAACAATCCAAGCCTAGGTGAACTGACAAAATAATTATTAGTAATAGAGTTGGTTCAATTTTTAACATATCCGGTACATTTATTCATTGTTATGAATATAAGATGGGTTCCTGGTGGTTTTTGCAGATTTTTTTAATATAAGATGAACAGCCATAACAATGTAACATATTGTTCATGTGAGATTGTTTTATGATCACAGGGTCAATATTTCCTGGCCCCGGGAAATACTCTCAAAAGTAAGAAATACTGGGAAACATGATGTTTCCCTGGGAATTTGGTTTTACATAATTGTTGTCATGGTTTCTTAACAATTTCCAGGCTAATTTAAACTATAAAATATATGTAAGGATATTAATGGTTACTTACTATTACATGTTGCTTGAATAAAAACTGCTAGAACTGTTTTATCCCTGCCAATGGTGCTGGTTTTGTGTGTAATATCACATATATTGTCAAGTGCTAAGTAATGTGTGGCAAGTTTGTTTGCTTAGAGGCTGTAAAAACAACTGCACACTTACCTGGCATACATAACATTGAGCAGAGATTATCTCAAAATTTAACATACAATTACAGTACATGTCAAATTAATAACAGGATACTGCGTTAATGAAGGGGTGGGGGGGGGGGGGCGGGCGGGGAGAGAGGGTTCTCACAATATTAGATTGTAGTATACAATCTTCGTATATAATTTATTACACATTTTTGGCCTTAAAATTGAGAGATATTTTGTATTAATTTAATGATTTCTAGCTTTGTGGATAATGATGGTTTCTTTAGGATTATGATGCTTTCTGCATGTACATGCCTTGTGCCGAAATGTTGAAAGAGTGGGTTCTTGGTTACAGAAGTAATGTTTAGGATAACACTAGGTGGGTAAATCTTCCTAATCCTAAACATTATACACCCTGTAACAAAGTCATACGTCACTGCGTAGTTATCGGGGGATCCTGACGACTGGATGCAGCCTGTAACAAAGTCATAGGTCACTGAGTAGTCATCGGGAGATCCTGACGACTGTATAAACCCTGTAACAATGTCATAGGTCATTGAGTAGCTATAGGGGGATTCTGACGACTGTATACACCCTGTAGCAAAGTCATATGTCACTGCGTATTTATAGGGGGATCCTGATGACTGGGTACAGCCTATAACAAAGTCATAGGTCACTGCGTAGTTATTGGGGGATCCTGACGACTGTATATACCCTGTATCAAAGTCATAGCTCACTGCGTAGTTATCTGGGGACCCTGACGACTGCATGCACCCTGTAACAATGTCATAGGTCACGAAGTAGTTATCGGGGAATCCAGACGACTAGATACACCCTATATCAAAGTCATAGGTAAATACGTAGTTGTCGGGGGACCCTGAAGACTTGATGCACCTTGTAACAAAGTCATAGTCGGGGGACACTAACGACTGTATACACCCTGTAACAAAGTCATATGTCACTGTGTAGTTATCGGGGGATCCTGACGACTGCATGCACCCTGTAACAAAGTCATAGGTCACTGTGTAGTTATCGGATGATCCTGACGACTGGATGCACACTGTAACAAAGTCATAGGTCGCTGAGTATTTATCGGGGGACACTGACGACTGTATACACTCTGTAACAAAGTCATAGGTCACTGCGTAGTTATCGGGGGATCCTGACGACTGCATGCACCCTGTAGCAAAGTCATAGGTCACTGTGTAGTTATCGGATGATCCTGACGACTGGATGCACACTGTAACAAAGGCATAGGTCACTGAGTATTTATCGGGGGACACTGACGACTGTATACACTCTGTAACAAAGTCATAGGTCACTGCGTAGTTATCGGGGGATCCTGACGACTGCATGCACCCTGTAACAAAGTCATAGGTCACTGCGTAGTTATCGGATGATTATGACGACTGGATGCACACTGTAACAAAGTTATAGGTCCCTGCGTAAGTATCGGGGGATCCTGACAATTGGATGCATACTGTAACAATGTCATAGGTCACTGAGTAGTTATCGGGGGATCCTGACGACTGGATGCACACTGCAGCAAAGTCATAGGTCACTGAGTAGCTATCGCAGGACCTTGATGATTGGACGCACCCTGTAGCAAAGATATATGTCACTGCGTAGTTATCGGATGATTCTGATGACTGGATGCTCCCTGTAACAAAGTCATAGGTATATACGTAGTTATCGGGGGACCATGACTACTGCATGCACCCTGTAACAAAGCTATAGGTCACTGCGTAGTTATCGGATGATGCTGGCGACTGGATGGATACTGTAGCAAAGTAATTGGTCACTGCGTAGTCATCGGGGAACCCTGGCGACTATCTACACCCTGTAACAAAGTCATATCGATGGTCTAGTAACATAAGGACGTAAGTGCTATGCTAAAGCATAGCACTTACGACCTTATGTTACTAGACCATCGATATGTCACTGCGTAGTTTTTGGGGGGAATCCGGGCGACTGGATACAGCCTGTAACAAAGTCATATGTCACTGCGTAGTTATCGAGGGATCCTGACGACTGGATACAGCCTGTAACAAAGTCATATGTCACTGCGTTGTTATCGGGGGATCCTGACGACTGTATGCACCCTGTAGCAAAGTCATAGGTGACTGAGTAGTTATCGGGGGATCCTGACGACTGTATGCACCCTGTAACAAAGTCATATGTCACTGAGTAGTTATCGGGGGATCCTGACGACTGTATATACCCTGTAACAATGCCATAGGTCACTGAGTAGTTTTCGGGGGACCCTGAAGACTGGCTGCACCCAGTAAAAAAGTCATAGTGTCCTGTGCCAACTTATCCTATGGCGTTTTGGTCTATCTTGCTTTGTAGATAAAAGTCTATTCTCTATTGTTATCACAGTTTTGTGCTCAGTGTATCAGTTAAATTCTGGAAGATTCTAATCTAAGACAGTTCGTGCGTATGAATACAGTAGCTATTATCTTCAGGTCTCACGGGACAGTACGTACGGAGCTAGCAGTAAAAGGGGTGGACGATTTTCTATATATTTCAGTAAGTTACACCATTGTGTTTTACAAAGTTAACTTACCCCACACACCGATTAGTTTTTATGTAGATAACATATTTCAGTACTCTCAGTACGTTGATTTGCAGCGTACTCGGGGGAAAAAAAACCGTATAATAAATGTCATGCTTTCCGCAGGAAGTTCGATACTCTGGTATTTAATGGCTCTTATCTATTGCACTAAAGTACAAAATCACATTGCATGTACAAACGGCAAGCTTGAAACTTTCAAACTCATCACCTGCAAACTGTACGGCGTTGCACGGCCGGGATTCGTTCTGTGTCCGCTCTCCTACGCACAGCCCGGCCCCTGCACACGACCTTGTTCGATTGCGCGACTGCACACGACCGCCGTTCTCAGCGGTACAACTCCACGTGCAAGTGCTCCACACATTCCAAGCATCCCAGCGGTTTGATTATGTAAAGAAGAAAACGCAATGGTCCAATACCAGGAAAACGTATGACAATCGCGGGTTTCCTGAGAAGACTGGCATATTACACAATCAATTAAAGAAGTTACAATTTAATACAATAGTTGGTTCTTAGATAAACAGCCATGTAGCAGCACATCAAAAATAATTTCAGAGAATAAATAGTTATTTTCGTTAACATTTTTAAGATACACGGTTACCGACCCTGATATTAAGAGTGCCAATTATTAAGAATGGCAAATAGGTTTGATATATAGAGTATAATAATGCCAATTGACACGTCCGGTTATTGTTTTTTCCCGAAAATGTGTTTCTAAGGAATGGACGAAAATTAAATATCCTAATATTCAACCTGGAATGTGGGAGTGCAGATTTAATATGGGGCAAGAATTAGCTGCACAGTGAGGAGGATGGTCTGAAAACTACTTTTTAGAAAATCACTCCGACTCATGGCTAGCTTGAAAATGATACAACTAAGAAAACAAAATGAGATTTTGAAAATCGGTCCACAAAAGCCACACTTATTATTTTTAAATCTATTTAGCCCCTATGTTAATGACCCTTGGAATAATAGCACAATAACATCAAAACAATGTATTGACGGTATTTCATCAAATATTTTTTTTGGGGAGGGGGACTTTTTGTTACTGATGAAAAAGTACATACATTTAACTATTTTTTACATTTAATGTGCTTACTAGCCATACGTCGGCAGTAAAACAGACTGTAGATTAGTCTGAAAACATGACTCAGACTTGACATACTGAGTCATGATTGACATATAAAGTAAATAGGTACTTTTCAATTTTTCTAAAAATCATCAAAAATTGGGTACATACATATGCATTTTCTATCACATAACTTACATTTATATACATATATTACTATTATGTCAGTAATGATCCTTAAAATGTGTGATTTCAGCCCGATCTGTCTTGTTTTCCATCCGATTGTTATCACAAGTCATATCAGTTGAAATGAAAAAAAGTGAGACGGACATAATTTGTAATTTTTTATTTTCTTTTTAAATGTTTCTTTACTTTAAAATTACTTTATTATTATTATTATTATTTTATTCTATGTGTAATATGGCGTATAATTAATAAAAAATAGCATTCATAAACATGTTTTATTACACCTTTCATATTCAATGTTTCTGATACAATATGTATGTATCCATTATTACGGCTATGCAACTTCCCTCTAATATAATTTAACAACGATTATAATATTTGTTGTTGTTTTTTTATTTCGAGAAAAATTGGTCGGATGGTGATTTCATCATGTTACTTTACACACTATATATTTAAAATCATGGCAAGTGAAATACTTATATACATACAAATGAGAACAGTATCAGAAAACAAGCTTTTATCTGATTTCATCATCTTAAACTTCCATATTCAATCATATTCACAGGTTTGTGTGTTTGTAAAGCAATGACTTATTTATTTTATGAAAACTTAGTCCACCACATGATCAAGACTTTCTCCATTAGTGTTCAGTTCGGTTTATTTGTGACCTTCACCTTGAATGCGGGGTATCATGGGTTGGTTGCGAATTAAACCACTTATTATAATACTTATGTATATGAAGTGTCAAACTAATCAGTGACACTATAAAGAAATTCAGACAGAATTGAAACTTGACAGACATACAGACGGACACACATAGTGACGGTGGACAGACGGACGAGTTTCTCAGGATATTATCAAATTTTCATTACGCAATGTCAAATAACTACATGTAATAATGACACTGGAACACCTATCATACATCATGTACTCGCTATGTGGGAATAAACTGAGAACACGTTTGCTTACAACTAGATACGCGCTAGTGTTGTTAGAATCAGCCATGCGTGAGCATTTACGTGGATCATTCAATAAGTTTTTACAAGCGTGTACTATATTTCAATTGGTGTATCGTATATTATTGAACTCTCATTGTATTATTGCAACATGAAGTAAGTTCTCACCTGCTCATGTACATGTAAGTTGTTGGAAGAAAATATTTTAGTAATGCCCAGTGAATAAGTTTGGCACAATTACCTTGCAGCCTTTCTTTATTGTTCAAAATTAATGCCAGAATTAGGTCAGTTAATTTCACAATACTACCACTACCACTATTAATAAATTACTTCGGAAACATACTTACACTTACAAAGAAATTATTCATTTGAAATGTAGCGTTGTGTGGGTTGTATTTTTTGAAATCACACTTTACAATTTTTTTGTGTGTAAATAATCACTTTGTTAAAATTCATTTAGATCAATGTTAATGCATGTAATTGTGTAATTGATTTGTGTTACCATGGTAAGGAGTACATTTATTTATTAATACACCTTATCAGGGGCGAATCCAGCATTTGGGGAACGGGGGTGGGGTGGGGTGCGAGGTAATTGGAAGAATTACCGTTCGCAACTAGCTGATTGTACGTGTGTGTACGTTGTTCGTGATAATGACGTGTTCGATCGTACTATTATGTATAAACAAGGCATAAATGGACACCTGTAATGTAAATGTGCACATGTCATACATCAAAAGACAGCTAATTGAATATTTATTTGAATTATCATAAATAATAGTGTGCTCCATGCTCATGTTTAAGATGGTGCCGACTAGTGAACGTAATTTGCATCCAAATTTGCGTGTAGATGCGTAACCGTGAACAATCAACACTCGGGTGAACGTTCATGTTATTATTTTACCTTTCTCACCGTCGGAACTCATTCATTTTTGCATAGGGTATACCTCTGTATTGACATCGCCTCCGACAGTTAGCCACGCCCCAGACCCCTAATTGAAAATAATATTATGAAAAACTACTTGCACTGCACAATATCAACAAAGGATGTTCTACGTACAAAAATACATCGGATTATTTTGTTGCACGTGATTTGCCCCCATTTGCGGCACAAATTGTTCGGTCATCGCTAAATTTAGTAACAGAGTTAACTCCCCTCCGAATACTCTCCGAAACCAGCGACACGTTTAACACACAAACTACATCAAGTTTGACCTTCCGATAGCATATTTTTAAACTCACCCGACACCTGTGCGAAACAAAACTCGCACGTGTAGGTCTAACTGATGTTTAATCCTCATTCTCTCTCTCTATCGATGGATTTACAGCGGATTTTAGTGACATTCCCGAATTCGGCCTGATTGACATTTATCTATGGTGGCCAATACACGCCAACATGAGTGTCAATTCTACGTTCAGGGAAGAGGGTCAATAAGTCAGTATTTAAGGTGATAACTTACAGTCAGGGAACAAATTAATGACAGTATAACACATCCAGCGTATATTAATACCCATATTAATGCAAGTATTGAAATACGACAAAATAAAATCTAACAAGTTTGGGCTTCCATACATTGAAAACTTTGTCAGCTGTTTCCCCAATGACGTCATTTGTATGTTTTAATATACTCGATCCGGGGCCAACTATTTCATTCACAAAACAGAAGAAAACTTGGCGATGTACTGATAAGGTATTTTCAGGCGCGACACCGCTTCCGTGGCGGAATTATTGTAACTATTGCTCTTCAATCAGTTTTCAATATATCTATAATGATCATAGATATCTGGAATCTGTATACTTGAATTGATGATGTCTTGTATATATATGTGTTACCGTATCTTTCTGATATTGCTATGCATAATCTGTTGAATGTTTTGGTACATACTGTAGCAGTGCATACTGTACTTCAAGTTGTGCCATATCAATAGTTTACCCCTTAACCATTAAAACGCTGAAAAATAAAATTGCCGACTGCTCATTTTGTATATTTTAATCTCTTTAAAAACCTGTTTTGGCAGCGCAGTAGAATCGTCTCAGTATGTTTTTGAGAAGAACATATACAAATATTTAAGACAGTAGACGACAATTGTCGTTTCCAGCGTTTTAAAGGTATATGCCCACTCAGTAAGCCCAAAATGTATTTTATAGGAATTAAATAAGTGTATAACTGTGTCACTATTCCACCAGTTCTAAACGTTACAAGTGCCCGCTATACAGATATAATCATTTAGTAATATTTATTTTACTGATAGTGACGCGCGGTGGTATCAGGCTATTTTCATATGCAAATGAGGCATGATATTTTTTAATTATTTATACTAAAGAAATGCGTCATCTGAAAAAATAATATTTTCGACAGATTTTAAAGTATGATCATTGCACATCATAAAATAAATACAGAGATTAAATAGTAATGTCCGTTAACATTTTAAGCAAACACGGTTATCACCCCTGATATCAGTGTGTAAATTTACGTCTGATATAAAATGTATACTAATGCCAATCAGTACGTGGGATAATGGCGCATGAATGTTTATTTTGCCAGGAAATGTCTAAGATGATGTCTCTGATGTAAAGAACATTTTGTACCTACTGTGTGGGCATGCACCTTTAAGGGTTAATGAAACTGCAACACCAACAATCAATCAATCAATCAATCTAGTTTAATCTTGTAGTACCCTATGTTCAGTACTTTCAGTACTTTGATTGTACTAATGATTTGGGTTAATATGTCAAATGCGTATGTCCGTGAAGTATTATGTCAAGTGAGTTATTTTGTAAACCAGTGTAGACACGTGCAAAATAGAAAATAAATACCCCACATCTGAAGTTAAGATATATTGATACTAAAAATATCTTAAGAATTCAAGGCCATTTTATCATACATAACTATTAGCGTTGTGTTAAGTTATTAAATTATAAATGGTTTGCCATTTCGTCAACAAATCAATAAATAAGAGACGAATTTGTAATCTGGAGAATTATGTCACAAATGAAAAACGTTAGCAGGAACATAATTTCATTCGCAAAGCGAGGCGACTAAACAACTACTTCGGGTATATATTATGCATATTGCTTAGATGCACACTTTTCATTAGGGTATAAATAGTTTGTGTTATAAAATTCAGTGGGAAATCTGAACACGTTATCGATATATTTATATTTGATGCTTTGCTACAATAGGTGTCACATTTTGTCACAAAGTCGTAAATGCGCATTTTAATTACTTCATTAGAAAAGTCAATCGAAGAAAATTCATGTCACACATTCAAATAACTAAATAATATTAAACTTATACACTGTATATTTTGTAGTCTTTCTTGTGAAATGCAATGTGTAGGATCCGTGTAGAAAATGAAGGAAAAACGGTACATTTCAAAATGTCTAGTGAAAATGTCACACTTTAAGGATTACGTCGCGAATGCACATTTTTTTTAAAGTTACGGTAGTTTGTGTGATGCAAAATATTTGCTGAATTTATATAGCACGATAATTATATTGTAACCACAAAATGTGTTTTGTAACTTCTTTTTAGTCGTGTACATTGTCTGGCGATCGCACATAAACAGCATAAAAAAACTACGCATTTTAAAATGTCTAGTGGAAATGTCACACCTTGCTAATTACGTCGTTATTGTGCATTTTATAAAACGTTGCCGTAGTTTATGTGATAAGAAATATTCACGTCATCAAAGTTGATGAGAATACAGGAAATTGAGTTTCACGTGTCTTAAATTTTAAAACGTTCAAGGGGATCATGCCTAGGACCCCTAGCAACATCGTGGGCCGTCAACACTGCCAATAATTTTAAATTTTGTTTTTGTTTTTCGTTTCGAACCCTACTAATAACATTCAATTCAATGAACTCTTTCGAAAAGGCATTTACACGAATAAAAAAAAAATTCATTCAATTTCACTATGCATTAGATTGTTGTAGCTCAAAAATTAGTGTGTAAATAATTACTAGGGTAAAAAACTGTGTAATAACGTGCTAAGCAATTTTGCGCACCAGCCTATTAGAAAAGGTAGAAAGAAATCTGAACTAACAAGGGACTCGAACCAGTAAACTCTGGTTTACCGTACCATCGCTATATATCCGACTAAGTGAACCGGGCCAGATACACACAACCTTCCGATAGTAAGTTACATACGAACCCTGACAGTATGTAAAACATTTAAGCCAATAGCGCCAAGGTACAATACTATTATCATAAGCATAAGTAATAGTGAAATAAATCATGCATTTCTGAACGAAATATATGGTTTGTCGTTTAAATTTAATTTTAAGCAAAACCTATTTTAATACCCATTTTTGTAGAATTAATCCTTTGCGCTAATAAGTAATAAAAGTAAAAATGTCACTATATTTTATCCGGGCATAGATTTACACCCATTTTCAAGCAACCGGAAACTACTAATCAATTACGCAGTTCACAGTGTTGGAAGAACGTTTTGATTTATTTAGCAAATTTAAATGGATATTGCAGAGAAACTATAAAGAATCGGCACTTGACATATGGTAATAATCAATTTTGAGAACATAATTAACAATATAACGTGTATATTAATGCAATGTTCCCCATGGAAATGATTGAAAATCTTCTGCAAAGCCGTGGCGATTTCGAGATACCACTTTACAATAGCAAGCCGTCATGACTGTATATCAAGACAGTCATGAAGTCACGATTAACATTAGATATGAACAGATGGACAGGATGGCGATATGGTGATACGAGCAGACGACACAGTTTTCCTTTCCCACCTTACCTGGCCGCGGTGCCTCCATTTCTGCTACCGTCTGCTTTAAACCTTCCACCTGTGTTGCTAGCTGTTCGACTGTGGTGGAACACACATCGGGAAGGTACGAACATGTCCGAACGTGCGAATACGCCCGCTGACGTATTCGCGAGGTCATAAGGCGCGAATTTTCCGCAAGAAACGAATACGCCCGCAGTGATTTTGGGGGCCGCCTCAAGGTGTTCGGAGAATATTCGACACAGATGCAGCGATATGTGATAACGGATACCGCATATACATTCGCACATAATACGAGAAGACGACACAGTTTTCCTTTCCCACCTTACCTGGCCGCTGTGCCTCCATTTCTGCTACCGTCTGCTTTAAACCTTCCATCTGTGTTGCTAGCTGTTCGACTGATAAGGCGCGAATTTGTCCGCAAGAAACGAATACGCCCGCAGTGATTTTTGGGGCCGCCTCGAGGTGTTCGGTGAATATTCGACACAGATGCAGCGATATGTGATAACGGATACCGCATATACATTCGCACATACTACGAGAAGACCTTACCTGGCCGCGGTGCCTCCATTTCTGCTACCGTCTGCTTTAAACCTTCCACCTGTGTTGCTAGCTGTTCGACTGTAGTGGAACACACATCTGGAAGGTACGAACATGTCGGAACGTGCGAATACGCCCGCGGACGTATTCGCGCGGTCATAAGGCGCGAATTTGTCCGATACGTAGTGATTTTGGGGGTCGCCTCAAGGTGTTCGGTGAATATTCAACACATATGCAGCTATGTCATGCATAGGTTTTGTGTTCATCTAAACCATGTTTGAACAATGTGATACAATATGCTTTGTTGATACAAGGTCGATTATATCGTATGCTCAGAAGATCTTGGACTACGCTCTCAGCTTCAAATAATGGCTATTCGGGGAACAGTAAAAAATATTATCTCGAGGTGCGGTGCACGATCCGGGGCATTATTGCACAGAGGTCGAAGGACGCACATGCTGATCTGATCTACACTGGTCGTAAAACCCCTAGGCCCCATTTCTCCAGTCACAGTCACAGCCACACCTATGTTTCACGGCACCGTGCTTCATGACACATGCATGTGGACACTGCGTTGACGGGATAAATCAGGTTTATCGGTCTCGATTCGGAAACGGTAGAAATTCATCGGCAAGCCTAGGAATTCCTGCGCGTTTCATAGCCTTGCCTGATAAACCTGAAGTAAAACCTGAGAAAAATACTTTATCATGGTACATGTAGTATCAATATCCCGGCTGGCGCGTGTCGGCTATAGTGACCCTAGCAGGTATAACGCTCATTAGTACTCAGGAGCTGGAGGTGTGTCATAGGCGGTGCCATATCGGTGCCATGTCGCCAGACTGACTGCATGTCGAGGAGTCCATGATTTGCTAGTACGTGATAAACACCACTAGAAAGCCAACTCTGTTAACTTATATATATTTCCTAAATCAAGATAAATTGCATCGGTCGACATGACCTTGACCGGAATTCCCATTAGTCAATGCGATGAATACTGCAATCCCACACGATTTACGGTGATTGTCCTCATCGGCAATACTTTAGTTTTACTGGTTCCGACATTACATTTTCCGTAGACGTGTTCATCTTCATGTATTTGAAGCTTATCGGATTGTGCATATTGTTTTGCAGTCGACATGTTTGTAAACACAGCGTTAAACTAAATAAATGAATTAAAATTATTGTCGCTGTATTGTTTTTCCCAATCCACGGGCATCCAGAATTATACCATACAACGCTGAATTAAGAAATGTCACCTGCTGTTTAAGAACTGGCATTATAGAACACGAACCATTGTTTCGAAGACAATAGCTTCGTAAAATGTGATTGAATATTTGTATAACGTGTATCTGATCCTGTTCTTCTTTGCAGATATAGCGGAATCGATATGTAGAGATTTTCGGCCCGGCCGACTTGTGCATTTTGTGATACTGCCATAAAGTTTGTCACAGTCGTAGACCAACCCGTAAAAAAGATATTTAGCTATAGAGGCATTGCTGATTCGCCTATGTTTGAACTGGTGGCCATTTGCCAATGACAAAGTTATAGTGCTATCATTATTTTCTTACAGTCACACCATCTAAAGTGTTCTGGAATTACAGTTGTACTGTAATTTTCTTTTAATTTACATGTTTGGATATTTTAGAATGGCCACAAAAAGAACTGGCATTACGCAAGGCCTCGTCCAGTATTCCCGCGACTTTTCCAAGTTTATATCCCCGATAAATTCCACAAACAAAGGCCATTAATTCCTTATATTCCAGCATTTGAAATAAATTCATCAAGAAAATGTGTTTATTTTGACAGACGGCAACCATTTGTTTACATTGACAGCACTGACAGCGCACCTGTAGAAAGTAGTTTGGCGTGGGAGTTTACTGGTATATAAATTTTGGACAGAGACTTGCTACTGGCCAATGAAATGTTAGGGTATTGTGTAAATATTTTTGTGCTATAATTATACTTCATGGTTTGAGTATCAAGTCAGTCAGAAACCAATTGCTACACGACGAAAGAATGGTGTTAGATGACTATTCATATTCATTTCTAACAACAATGATTCACAATAACATGTATGTAGTAAGAAAAGCCATCAGTATTTTAAATCCAAAGCAAGCGTCTATCATTTCAGTCGACCAGTCATTCTACACACTTGCAAGGTAAATGCAACTAACTGGCCAATTACATATGATGCGCAATGGTGTGTTGTGATGTTTGCCTTCATATCGGCGGTACAGCCATGTTAATGACCGTCGACTATCCTGCTGATAGAAGGTGAATGTCCGCATTTGCAATCACCTTAAAGTTTGTTGTTGTGTCCGTGAAGCATATTAATTTCACAAAGTGTACAATGTAACACGAGACCATCACATCACATTGTAGAAATGTTGCATCAAATATTGTAATGTAACATAATGTCTTTGACATTCTGTTTTTGTTTACATGGAAAACAATACGTGTCCAGCAACATGCTGATATGCTCTACACCGGCCACAAAACCCATAAGCACCACTTCTCTAGTCACAACCACAGATATGTTTCACGGCACCATATTTCACTGCACATAGGCAATGCGTTGACTGGATAAATCAGTTTACCGGGCTCCATTTGGAAACGGTAGAAAATCATCGGCAATGCTCGGAATTTCTGCGTGTTTCATAGCCTTGCCTGATACAAAAATAATTTATCATCATGGTATTCTCAATATCCCGGCCGCCGTGTGTCGACCATGTCCACTCACCTTGTCCGGAATTTCTATTAGTCGATGCGATCACCACTGCAATGGCCGCCAGAGCTACGGTGATTAACCCCAATAGAACCAATTCCACTATTTTCATCGGCGAAACTTTCGTTTTACTGGTTCCTGCATTGTACGTTTCGTAGACGTGTTCATCTTTATGTTGTTCTTTCCGATCGGATACCTCATATACATTCGCAGTCGACATGTTTGTAAACACAGCTTTATAAGCTGAATTAAGATATTGCTGCCGTTTTTGTTTAAAATATATTTTTTATAGCGAATCTTGTGTATCTACACTTAATCCTTACAGTGCTGAATTATACTTTGTCTATGTGTTTGCATTTCGTTTCCATGAAGCCGGGTTGACAGCGCATGCAGATCGTCTTAGGCTACGTGGATATTGCCTACTTCAATTACGTAACTATACTATTCATCATATACATGTAGTGTAAAGAAATGTAGATTTCGTGCTGGGCACACGGTCTTACTGATCATGTAAATGTAAATGTTTAGATTTAACGATGGCCTTGCATATCGTCTTGCACTTCCTAACATAGATTACATAAACGTGTGCCCCGTAATCTGAGAAAGCCGGACACAATTCATTATTGATCTAGCTCAAGTATGTACATGTTGTACACTCATGTATAGACATGAGACCCTGTGTTGTTGCATGAATCTTAGTAACCCGATAGCGACCATTTATGGAACGCCAAATCTACATAAACTCAAATAATTAATGCAGCTCTAAATAATTAGTATTATATATTTAGAGCTAGCTCCAAATCATTGGAAGAGCTCTCTAAATCATTTAAATCTTTAAGTCCCCATCCGATAGTACTAGGCTAGCATGAAGTTATATTGCACAAGGACACGCCGAAACGGTCATTCGGAGCGGGTCGAGGTGGGAATCGAACCAGGGATCTCCCGATCCACAGTCCGACGCTCTACTTACTGAGCTAATCCGGCCAGGTTAAATGTGAGACACTATTGTTATGGTTAACAATATACTTATGTGGTGAAAATTGGTCATCATACTTGCTATTCTGCACAGCGGAAAGCTTTGCACTGCAAATGGGATCAAAATGAAATAACTGGTGTTCAAAGACAAGAAATGTAGATGTAATAGCAAAAAAAAAACAACAAGACATCTATAGAATATATTTTGTTATAAAACACATAAATTTGTACATTTTAGCAAAACATTTATATCCTACATTTTGTGTACTGTTTTCATTTCCATTGCAATAGAGACCAGTAAAGCCCATGATCAGTGTATGTATGCTAATGTCAGGTTAAACTGGTCGCAGGCTGGCTAAGATTCAACCATTTATTATTGCATAAATATGCTTTCACAATGTAATAACAAGGTGTATTGAAAATCATAGTACACTAGTGCAATAAATACAGAAAATATGTTCAATGCTGTGTTTTTGCAATAAATAAAATCTTACATTGCAACTCCTTGACTTGATAGCCTCATTTATCAGGTAACCTGCCCCGTATTGATCGAATGCGCACTAACTGATAACATATTGCTGTATCAGCCATTGACAGGATACAAACATCCGGGTTATAACGAAATGACAAATGACGTTTCATTTGTCGGATGGCGTCACGTGACGTTACCGAATGACGTCAGTGTAATTACGCAACGTAAACAAGTCCGCGTTCTCTCAATTGATAATGACGTCACATGTGGTCATTTTCGAGCATAAAAAGTTACTTGATAAATAGAATACCAGGCTAGTGTATTTTGATATCAAGTTTATCAGGCTCGGCTCGGCAAGCCTCGGAATTCCTACGCGTTTCCTAGCCTCGCCTGATAAACCTGATATCAAAAGACACTAGCCTGGTATTCTCTAGTTCTTACGTGTATGAAATCAGTAAACTCGTTTTAATAAATTCATATTAAATCATCACTCATATACGATCCTCTATTTCTGTCTGTCCTTCACGTTTTACATTATGCTATAACGTCTTTACTGTATGACTGATTGGCTTGGAATGTCATGTGTATGTTTTCGTTATTCATATGTTCATCCCCCACCCATTCTCTCCCATGGTCAAGGGCAAATAACTTTTAAATGTATGTTCAGTAGATTGGTGCATGTTTCTCCGTTATCTTAGCTTCTTTACTATATGAACTGTTGGTTGAAACTTCACGTGTATTTTTCTCATCAGTCGTATTTTCATTCCACACTCCACCCATTCTCCCCCATGCCCAACGTCAAGGTAAAAACAGCTTATAACTTTCTGTCCATGTGATGCCCATTTATTCATTCTCCTCTAACATTACTGTATGACTGATGGGCTTGACAGTTCATGTGCAGTTTGTCATCATCAATATTTTCTTTCCTTTCCCACCACACACCCCGTTTCCGAAGGTCAAGGTCACATATGGTAACTTATGAATTCTTAGTTCAGTGGATTAATTATTTTATAACCTCATTGCCATGTGAGTGATTCACTCGCACTTCATATGCATGTTTGTCATCATTCAGATGTTCATTCAGTAGATGCATGCACGTTGCTCTATTCTCCCATAACTTATTTACCGTATCAATGTGCATGTTTATGTCTACCACCAGTCACTACCTTAAGTACTTTGATTACGAAATTAGTTTATTGAAACAGGGGTTATGCGTAAACGCTATCGTTTGCCTCCAGGACAGCCTCCTCGGGTTCGAATCTTGCCAGCATAGCAAGGAGGTTGGTGTGGGCTTAGGCCAGCATTGAGGCCCTCAAGTGGGTGTAATGGGGCTGCGAACCATCGTAGTACGCAAGGGCATAGTGGGCATTTTATAGGTGCGCCAACCAGGGTGCCGCTTCGTCGGGTGTCTCTCACGAGGAAATTAATCTCTCACTGGTCGGGTGACAAGCGTCCTGGTCTTTTGCCATCGGCCTTGCTCCCCTGGGTAAATTTGCCTATGATGCTGCAGCCTGGTCACGGTCTTCGGGAAGCCAAGTCTTATTTCCGCGGGCCTGTATGTTTTTTTAGGAGACCGGATTCCATGAGGAAGGCAAACAATGGAGTCTGGGCTGCGAAATGCTTTCCGAACCAGGCGGCGATGACGGGGTTGGCACCTCGGCAAAGCATGTGCCTATAATCTTTGGAAAGGGTGTCGTTAATTGCGACCCGGGTTTTGCGGTTGGTTGGGTGTTCGAAATATGGTTCAGCCTCGCTCTTCCCCTGGCAACTAGCTGGGTAGCAGGCCTTCATGCCAATGCTATCGATATCTCGTGTCGTATTCCATGGTGTTCCAGTTTGATCCCCCCTACCATACGGAATGAGGGACCTGGACGACCAAGTGGAGGATTCGAATAAAAAGTGCTGCTACACTGGTCATGTTGCGATGGCCGATTGCTCGGGAGCATTACCTGTCATTGTGCAATGGCCAAATGATGGGGAGCAGTACTGTTCACATAGATATATGATTTAATTACCTGATCTAGTAACACTCATGCAGCCTGCCATTGATCTAAACTGTTTGCTATGAAAGAAATAAGAAACCATTAAAATAATGAATTGCTATCATTATGCCGTAAATTATTTATGATGATCCTGCAATTCACTATTGTTCTACAAAAGTCACAAATCTACATGTAACTCTACAATCATACACTATTAGTTTCGTAGAAAATAATGAAAACAAACACACAATAAATTGCAGGTAATATAAGAGATTATACTGTTAACTATAATTCACTGTTTGTATGTCGGAAAGATATTATAAACATAAGAAAATTCTTAATATACATTCAACTTCACAAAACAAAGTAAGAACATAGATCTGTCAAATTTCCCCACGGATATGCATCGTGTACAGACATATACAACCAAGACGTACCTTCGTGGACGAGGAAGTTTATGTTAGTGCATATTATGGTTTTAAGTTCGTGCACTTCGTAGCTCATGTTTGTGCACGGTGATGTTTGCCTTTCGGAAATGGAAAATCAATACTCGGATGGGAGACTGCATTATAAATTTGGCTAATTATAAGTATGTTATCGTTCGTACATTGCAGTTTTAAGAAAATACATACTGTGGTCGCTAACGCATTTAATTCCTTAAAAATCCGATATGTGAAGGTCCACAGGGTGTCCGGTTTAGAGAGGGTTCACTGTAATTAAGCATTCCATGAACACTTTTGGTCGCACCCGCTTGTTGACAACGCGATATAGTCGGCACATTGGCGTACGTCCGTACGTTGTTGCGTCCGGGTTAAAATGTGTTGTTAACGTTTTTGGTTAAAGTGTTTCTGTATACTATGAAAGCCTCGGCGGGCGTGACATGCGGGCCGCGGGCATCTAGTTGTCATTTTCAATGATGAACAGACACGACAATGAAACACATTTCAGTGAAAACCATGTAAATTGAACACAATGGGATCGCCAGGGTATCAGGTTTAAAGAGGGTTCACTGTAATTAAGCATTCCATGAACACTTTTGGTCGCACCCGCTTGCGGACAACGCGATATAGTCGGCACATTGGCGTACGTCCGTATGAAAGCCTCGGAGGGCGCGATATGCGGGCCGCGGGCATCTGGTTGTCATTTTCAATGATGAACAGACATACGGTGTAGAGAGGTTCGAATATATAATGGAATACGTACGTCGACACACGACCCGAATGTGTCAGTAACCACCCAATTACGGAATGTAGCACCATATAGTATTACGTGTATCGGTCAAAGGTCACGTCATACGGAGGGATGTCGTATATAATTGTATGAATGCGGGAAGAAACGGTTTCGACACTGGTAATGTTTTAACGTTATATGTTATATTGTGTTTCAATTCATTTGTTTAACTTGCTGCTAACTGTATTACAATACACCGCAAATAATTTCTGACATTGAGTCCATATTGACGGAGAACAGCAAGAAACAACAAGAGTAAGTTATGTTTTCAACTACATGAATATGTTTACATATGTTATATATCAATCGATTCCGTGATAACGGTTTCAATGCGTCTTTGGCTGATGCGAGTTAGTAAAACGCTTATCTGTAGCAGATTTCACAACATTGCAATGTATACTGTTCTAGCAAAGTATACTTTGAGGGAGAAATTTTCAATTTTAGGATAAATTTATTTATTTTTATTACACTGAAGTTATTACATTATCACAGCCATTTTGGCTGTGATAATGTAATAAATTCAGTATAATAATTATGCATACTTTAATTATCAAATATATCGTTATTTCTATATGAAATAATGCATTTCAGGAAAAATAAATGATTCTCCCTCAAAGTATACTTTGCAATGTTGGTGAAATCGGCTACTGGTAAACGACAAATTGTCATTAACTAAACACAATGTAATTTAACTTAAAGCAAGATCCACAGTGACAATAATTCACATTAAATTATATCAGCGCGTGTTTGCTTTGCAATCATAAACATGCATTACAGTCTGAGGTAAATGACAATGAAACACGGCGTAATGACCAGATGGACGATTTCTTTCTGTCCGGTTTAGGGCTGTTCCAAGGTGTGGGATCACGTGGTTTCCGAACCCGATTTTCTTACGTGATGTAATCTATGACGTAATTTTTAAAAATCTTCCTAACAACCGGACGGATTTTAATGATATGTAGCGCACCAAATACGATGGTATATGTGTCTTATGCAGGCCCGTAGCCAGGGGGGGTCGGAGCGGTCGTCGACTCCCCCCCCCCCCCCGCCCAGCCTCGAAGTACACTTTCTTAGCATCGAGGTCCACTTTTTTAAACCCCCATATATACCTCTGGCCCATTGGGCCTTCGAAACGACCCCCTCCCTTTCAAACAGGTCTGGCTACGGGCCTGTTATGGGTGCTCTGAACAATATTTACAATAACTTATAAATTTCACAAAGAATCGAGTACCGTTTATTTCTTACATTCACGTGCTCTAGTATTTATTTACATTAACGGTAGCCGATTCTTCGTCAAAACGACATAATTATGAGATTAAAGTCGCCTATACAATAAAGAGCAACGTGCACTGCATTTGCTACGGTATATTTCATAAAAAATATATCATTCCATTAGAAAAGATACTAGAGGAAATCTACTGTAAACACATCCAAAAAACATGACGTCACGCCGATCGGAAACACATGATCACACACCCTGTGTTCTACTGCAGCTTTATAAGGTAACACCCTTGCATTGTCATGTATGAATATCCATGTTACAACGAATTTAACACTGACGTTTCATTGGTAGAAAGACATCACGTAACGGTACCGAATGACGTCAGAATAATAGAAGTAAAGACGTCCGTGTTTCTTTTAGCGAAAACCGCGTCATACTTGTTCATTTTGTAGCACCGAAGTTTTACCTGATCAACAGAATACCATGCTCGGCATTTCTTAGCCTCGCATGATAAACTTGACTCTCGCCTGATATTCTCTATACATGTATGCCCTATTATACATGCTATATGTGGCTTTCAATGACGAAACGAGGCTTATGGGTTTTGCGACCAGTGCAGAACCAGATCAGGCTGTGCATCCGCACAGTCTGGTCAGGGTCTGCACTACTCGCAATTCCAACAAGGAAACAGCAGTCATGCTTCTACCTAGCAATACAGGTGCCCGTTTCACTAAACTTCGCACGACTAAAATGCTCGTAAATGCAAAATTATGATAGTCTGTAAATGTCACATTAACAATGTTTTCTTGTAAACAATTATTGGATTTACATGTATTGATCATATGCTGAAAATACCAGACTATTCTAAATATGCACTTACGAACATCTAGTCGTACGAAGTTTAGTGAAACGGGCCCCTCATCGTTAACAGGCTACACGAGCGTGTTATTTGATCAGGAGATATACTGGACACAAATCCATAAGTCCCATTTCTCCAGTCACAGACACATATATATTCAGAATGAGAATGACCACGGGCGGAGGGGAACCCGGCCCACAAATTGCCATAGAAGAGGAAGGTATCCGGCCCAAACGGCGCATCGGGTTGCTGGGAACCATCGCATTCGCCACGGGCAGCATGATTGGCTCAGGGATATTTATCTCTCCGAAAGGCGCTCTACAGAACGTCGGCTCGATCGGGATGAGTCTGGTTGTGTGGACGTTGTGTGGTGCTGTGACTCTAATACTGGGACTAGTGTACGGTGAACTTGGCACGTTGGTGCCCCACTCAGGCGGTGATTACACGTTTATAAACAAAGCACTCGGTGCATTGCCCGCGTTTTTAGCCGTTTGGGCTAACGCTTTGGTGAACAATACCGGGTCGTTGACGCTTCTGGCGCTCGTGTTTGCGGACTACCTCTGCTCGCCGATATTTGGTCAATGTGGAGCTCCCGTGGCAATCCGGAAAACGATCGCAGCCGTGATGATAGCCACTTTATGTATAACAAACGTGGTCAGTGTCCGGTTTGCCGCGTCAACACAGATGTTGTTCACGGTAACGAAAAGCGTGGCATTGGTTGTAATCTCCATCGGAGGCATTGTTTATCTTTCAAAAGGACACACCGAGAACTTTCACAACTCCTTTGATGGAACAGCTAATGACGTGACGTCATATTCGTTGGCGGTTTACAAATGCATGTGGGCATACAGTGGGTATAAGGCAGTGACGGAAATAACCGAGGAGATAATGAACCCGAAGAAGAACATAACGCGAGCTATCGTCATCTCGGTACTCTTCGTGACTGCGTCTTATCTGACAACCAACATCGCCTACTTTGTGATGTTGCCCAAAAGCGAGTTTTTAGCTTCTACGTCAGTAGCGTATGACTGGGCACGTCGGGCCATCCCACCGGCAGCCATCTTGATTCCAATCAGTGTCTGCTGCTCTGTGTATAGCACAGCAAACGTCAGCAGCTTCAATACCGCGCGCATCATGTTTGCGGCTGCGCGAAACCATCACTTTCCGGAAATTATGTCATACCTACACGTCCGCACGAGAATACCAACTATTTCCGTTATACTAACCCATGTGATATCTCTTCTCATGTTGATTCCTGCGGATATCGCGGAATTGCTCAATGTGTTGGGATTTGTAGGGTTCTTCGTCATCGGTATGACGTCACTTTCTTTGATTCGCCTTCGCCGTATTACCCCACACAGTGCCAACACATATCGTTCTCCAATGATTGTCCCAATTATCGCGGTTCTGTTTTCTGTGTTTATGATAGTCTCCCCCTTTGTAAGTAGCCCCAAGATGGAGTTTATATACGGGGCAGCATTCATTATTTTGGGCGTGATTGTATATGTACCATGCGTTCATTTTCAAATGAAACTTCCGGGTTTTGACCTTGTGACGATGTTTATACAATTGCTTCTTGAAGCAAACACAGCAGTAAAACTTGAATAAAATGTAACTAGTGTCAGGTCTCCGATATCATGCTCGAAATCGTGAAGTTTGGTTGGTCGAGACTCAAACTGCGCGAGTTTGAGCACATTACTCTGATTAATGAGATAACACATCACGGAATCGGCTTTCGTGACACAGAATAATCGTGTAACACGGGACCAAAAGCTTCGTGCTTACATATACACAGATACATGTCTTTTTAATTACACACACTCTAAGTAAACGTGAATGATAACTGTCATAATAATAGTAGACATCCGGTTGTAGTAAGCTACTACATGTATTGGTCAATGATTTTCAGGACGTATTCGGATTTAATGGCAGAGCTCCAGATAAGCTGCGTATTTGCTTAAATACCCAATTAAAATTGCCAAAAACCGAATTGAAATCAGAAGTAGCGAGTATCAAAAAGCAATAAAAATTGTATGGTACCTTTATCATGTGGCGGAAAACAACACACAGACCCACACATATAACATATTGTTCTTATTTTCCATGAAAACACATCTTTGTATTTCATTAGAATTGTCTCCAGACAATTCTAATGAAATGCCAAGACATGTGTTCATTTCGAAGCAAACTATTCAATAATTGCTGTTTGTTGATATGCAAACAGTAGTGCGATTTTATTTTACCCAATTAATATTTTGAAATACCCAATTGCTTCAGAAATGATGGAGTAACAATACTCAATTACTAATTCCTTATCTGGAGCCCTGTAATGGTTAACCTCATTTTAGCATCGACCAATCAAACACTTAGTTTCTCTTCACATTTAGAATAAATGACAAGAACATTTTACAAACACAGTTCTTCGGTAAAAACATATTTCGCCTTGTATATGACTATAACTTATACTCAGTATCCGCATAAAACGTTGCTAGCTAATATAGTTCCAAATCATATTTACTGAGACATGAACATTCGGAACCCCTCGAGAGTCATCTGTTCCTTCTCAGACAGAAAACTCACTGTTATTTGAATTTCGTTATAATATAATGCATGCATATTATAAATGATATAAATCAGAAAAACCTGACGGCCATTTCGACCAGTGTAGCCCAAGAGCAGGCTGCACATCCACGTAGTCTGATCATGGTCTACACTGTTCGCCATTTAATCAGTAAATCATTCTTGAACATACTTGATTTGAATAACGTTGACATTCAAATCATGAATATTATAGATTACATGCAATGATATAAATGATAAAAAATAACCGCCCTTGCGACCAGTAGCCGATTTCATAAAAATTACAAAGTATACTTATCTAGCAAAGTATACTTTGAGGGAGAATCATTTATTTTACCTGAAATGCATTATTTCATGTAGAACTAACAACTGCATATATTTGATGATTAAATGTATGCATAATTATTATACTGAATGTATTACATTATCACAGCCAAAATGGCTGTGATAATGTAATAAATTCAGTATAATAAAAATTAATAAATTTATCCTTAAATTGAAAATTTCTCCCTGAATGTATACTTTGCTAGATAAGTATACTTTACAATTTTGGTGAAATCGGCTACTGTGCATGCCAAGATCAGCATTCACATCCATGAAGTCTGATCATGGTATACAGTGATAGGTAAATCAGTCATGAACATATACTATTTTGGCCATTAAACAATATTTAAATGTAATTACATTTTCATCAATACCAATAATGTAACCGTCTCCAAAAAGATGAATTTGATGAAATTCCATCAAATATTGAAATTTGTGGACCAATTTTCAAAATATAACTTCTGTGTTCCTAGTTACATCATTTCCAAGCTATCTAGCCAGGTTACGGAGTCAATATAAAACAAATAGTTTTTCGACCCGCCAGATCAGTCAGAAATTTGTTGTTTTTTTCGCAATAACATCAATATTTTATGGAATTTCATCGAATAAAAACAACTGGGGAGGGTGAAATTTGTGTTATTGATGTAAAAATACTTACATTTAAATATGTTTAGATTCAATGTGTGTGATAGCCAAATGTTCGTCGGCAGCAAAACGTGGAACAGACAGTAATGCGTGTTTAAAGTCTCTGATGATCTGCAAAAGCAGTGAAAGCGGTTAGACGAAACAAAAGCAGTGAAACCGGTTAGACGAAACAAAAGCAGTGAAACCGGTTAGACGAAACAAGAGCAGTGAAACCTGTTAGACGAATCAAAAGCAGTGAAACCGGTTAGACGAAACAAAAGCAGTGAAACCGGTTAGACGAAACAAAAGCAGTGAAACCGGTTAAAATAAACAAAAAACAGTGAAATCGGTTAGACGAAATTATCTATATGCAATGTCTACATAAAGATGTAAATTATATTGGAAATAGTTAATGTGTTGCATTTTATTTTTCATTACATACATTGTATTTCGATTTTGTTACATTTGCTGTGTAAATTTCGTCGACTTTCGACGACAACTTCTTAGGTACAAAATCATATGGCGTGTCTCATTTAGAAATGTCACTAGCGAATCGTGCTACGTACTTGGTTCTTTATCGCATTTACAAACATCTCTGAGTAAATAAATCCTTTATTTAAACCGAATTCTCTGTTGCGGTCTATATTCAGATATATATATGTATATACAGCGAATATCTGTTGAAGGTTCCCAAACGAAACCAACGAAAACGATTGGAAAAAGAAGAGACAAGAAAATGATATTCTCCTTTTGTTACCCGGCTTTCAAATTAAAGCCGGGTAATACAATGATAATATCATTTTCTTAACTAACGAAAACATCAGTTTCTAATTAAAAACAACGAAAACGATATGAAGCAATTTTGTTAATGACTGTCGTTTCATTCAATGCATTGCTTGATATGGTTTTCGTTGTTTTTAATTGGAAACTGATGTTTTCGTTAGTTTAAACGTGACACGAATACAGCGTTGCTTAATTATAAAAAAAACGAAAACGATGTCAAAACGATAGGCACTCGTTCATATATGGAACCATGAAAAATCTGGGCTGTATGCCCCTCCGTCTAATTGCACGATTTCTGCAGCTCGTTCTCGATGTATGTCCGGGACGAAGTTTTCAGTCGGCACTTGGCGGTGTCGACGGCGAGGCACTGGGGCGCAGACGCCAGCAACTCCTCCTCAAGTCCGCGGGCCATACACTTGGGCAATTCGATCTTGTAGTCGACGCCCGATCGGTCGCGAGAGAATTTGTAGACTGTGAAACCACGGTAGCCCATGTTGTTGCCGAGCTTCATAGGGTGCTGGAAGTAATAGGAAGGAACAGGTGTTCAATATAGTTCAGACAGGCATATACCATATCTTACAATGAGAGAGAGAGAGAGAGAGAGAGAGAGAGAGAGAGAGAGAGAGAGATTATTTTAACACATGAAATAAGTTACATACCATTGCCTTCAAATGTCTCACAGTCTGAATTTTGAGATGACAATAAACAAGGGCCATTTTGTAAAAAAAATGTCTACGCGTAATTCGTTCATGCATACACAGAAGATTAAATCTGGTAGCAATGCCCATGTTTAATGACCCACGGAACGATAATCACATTAAGAATAATAGTGGATGATTTAATAATCAAGATGGCCGCCAGAAATGATGCATTTTGTCATTTTTGTCAATATCGCGGATTAGAAATACGCAGAGGCTTCATTTAGAGCATTATCAGTTTATGTTGTATTGGGAATTCATTGACGTTTGTGTTCTGATAGAACCGATTAACGTTCTCTACGCGGAAATGATATTTTCGTTTAAATACCCGGCTCGCAACTATTTAAACGCCTGACGTTTTTTTTTCAACGCACGTGGTGTCGTTTTCTTTCAACGCGTATCGTGTAGTGTACACATCGTTTTGATATCGTTTTCTTAATTAGACAACTATGCTGTCGTTGGTTTAAACGTGACACGTTTAATCCAATAAAACACCGTTTTCTAATTAGAAAAGACGCAAATGATGTGCAAACGATCTGCAATCATTCGTTTGTGGAACAAGGGGCCAATTTCACTAAACTTCGTACACCTAAAATGTTTGTAAGTGCACATTTAGGATCGTCTGGAAATTGCAATTGATGGATTTACATGTATTGAGCATAGACTTTACAGACTATCATAATCATTGAATGTTGTACATACGAACAATTTAGTCGAACAAAGTTTAGTGAAACGGGCCCCAGGAACGAAACAAATGGTCTATACTTGCTCATGTCAACGGTGAGATTAAGGATTGAACTACTGTACAGGTATAGAACATGTTTATTTCTTTCAAAGCTTCATATTGTTCCGAAAGTAATAAGAACCGGTATTCAATAAGTACTTGCTCGGATTCCTCAGCGTGTATGTTATGTGACGGATCCTTTGAATTCGTTTTATACGTTATACGTTATTTCTTATGTGTGTATACAGGTGGACGGTATACCGCTAGTCGTAGTGTGCACCTCAGTGCCTGTTTAAGGCCTGCCTGTTTTACATGGATTTAGTTGGTTACAGCTTGGTTTACTCTGTTTATTTTCTGGTCGCCTTCGGATATACAATTCGATTCGAATACATCCAAGGAGGTGATGCTGCTATGTACTAATATCAGAAGAAACCGCGCTTCATTATATGCTTGAAATAATGAAACAGAACTGTCATGTATAAGTTCCTATAATACAAAGGGAGATGATGGTATATGTAAGTTCATCTAATACCTACAAAGGGAGACGATGGTATACTGTTGACATAAGAGATACCACTCTAACTTGAACATGTTTTTATCAGGTAACCTGCCCTGTATTGGCCGAATACGTACTGACTGATAACATATTGTTGTATCAGGCATTGACCTGATACAAACATCTGGGTTACAATGAAATGAATCATGACGTTCCATTGGTCGGATGACGTCACGTGACGTTACAGAATGACGTCTGTGTAATGACGCGACGTAAACAAGTCCGCGTTATGTCCATAGAATACGACGTCATATAATGTTATTTTCGAGCATAAAACGTTACCTGATAAATAGAATACCAGACTAGTGTATTTTGATATCAAGCTTATCAGGCTCGGCTCGGAAACGGTAGGAATTCCTCGGCAAGCCTCGGAATTCCTACGCGTTTCCTAACCTTGCCTGATAAACTTGATATCAAAAGACACTAGCCTGGTATTATCTATGTCTTCGGGAGAGATCACAGACATAGACGCTGAAACACCGATAACGTATGCTGTTTCCGAGCTTCATATTTTATCAGGCAACATGCCCTGTATTGACTGAATACGTACTGACTGATAACATAGTGTTGTATCAGGCATTGCATTGACCTGATACAAGCATCCGGGCGGGTTACAACGAAGTAAAAACTGACGTTCCATTGATCGGATGACGTCACATGACGCTACCGAATGACGTCAGTTTAATGATGCAACGTAACAAGTCCGCGTTCTGTTCATCGATAACGACGTCATATGTGGTCATTTTCGAGCATAAATATAAATATAATACCAGGCTACAGTATTTCAATAAATGTAAATCCAATAAGTGTTTACAGGAAAACAATGTTAATGTAAAACTAAATGCAAATTTACGATCATCTGGAAAGTTCAATTGATGGATTTACATTTATTGAGCATAGGCTGCATATATAAATGTAAATACAATACGTGTTTACAGGAAAACAATGTTCATGTAAAATGTACAGACTCATAAGTTTGCACTTACGAACACAATGTATTGGCATGTTTTCGTTTCTATAATTAGAAAATAACATTTTCGTTTGTTTAAACGTGTCACGATTCTACCTACGAAACCTTCACTTTCTAATAAGAACAATAGCGAAAACGATGTCAAAACGATGTCAAAACTATGTCAAAACTATGTCAAAATGTCAAAACGATGTCAAAACGATGAATTCAAAGAAACGCCAGGCGTTCAAATAGTGAAAAGCCGGTTATTTAAACGAACATATTGTTTTCACGTCTATGCTTATCATTGTACAAAATGATTGTTTTTACTTCGTTTTCGTTCGTTTCGTTAGGAAACACTCATCAAATATTCGCTGTAGTTTTACTATACACCGATGTTATAACAAATGCCATTGTACTGTCTGTTCTACGGAGCCCCGCAGGGGACATGGATTTTATTTACTAATTCGTTCCCACGAAATAACAATTCGTTCCCTATATTTAACAATTCGTTCCCACGATATAACAATTCGTTCCCTCGACTTAACAATTCGTTCCATCGAATTAACAATTCGTTCCCATGAAATGACAATTCGTTCCCTCAATTTAACAATTAGTTCCCTCGAATTAATAATTCGTTCCCACGATATAACAATTCGTTCCCACGAATTAACATGGAAACGAATTGTTATTTCGTGGGAACAAATTTTTAAATTGAGGGAACGAATTGTTAATTCCTGGGAATTAATTGTTGTTTCGTGGGAATTAATTTTTAAATTGAGGGAACGAATTGTTATTTCGTGGGAACGAATTAATAAAAGAAAATGTTCCCTGCGGAGTTCCGTAGAATTAATAAATAAACTATACGTCCCATGCGGGGCTCCGTACTGTTCCACATAGGATCATAAAACATGGATTGACAGCATTTTAGAATCATTTCCAGTGGAAATGATTCTAAAGTGCTGTCAAACCATGTTTTATCCGTCAGTGAGATTTGCTGCAATTTTCGGATTTTACTTTGTACAGTACATGCAGCTCTAGCCACGTTGAGTGAGGGTTTCTTATAAATCCGTCATAACCCGAATGTTCTGTCCGATTTACGCAGAGCGCCTTACATATATCAAGCTGCAGACAGTTAATGTCGCTACACGTAATACAAAGGGTATTGAAAGTTGTAATGCATTTGACTGTGTGACTATCTCTGTGTCTATAAAAGGGGAATTTATAGTCAACAGCACCTCGATCCACATTCAGTTCCAGACTGGGACACATACATTTTGGTGACTTTTGGCGACTATTTGACGAGCCCTTGTACATGTATATGTGGTTGTGACTGGATACCTGGGGCCCGTTTCACTAAACTTCTTACGATAATAAATTATCGTACGAACTTCTTAGGCGCATTTTAGCGTTTCACTAACGTCAACTTCGTGCGAACTTTCTTGCGAAGTTCGTAACTTTCCCCGTAAGTCTACGATAGGTATTGGGCTGTCGTACGAATATTTTGTATCGCAAGTGTCATGGCCGCCATACATGTATTCCATGAAGAACATCGCCGTCAAAGGAACAATCTCAACGAACGGAGAAATCCTATCGATCAGCTGTCGGATCGAGAGGTGATAGAACGTTATCGGTTGTCGCGAGCCGCGATTGAGGACGTTGTCAGCCTCATAGAAGAGGATGTATCCCCTCGGTCGAAACGAAGCCACGCATTGGCTGCGTTGACAAAGGTAGGTATGGTTTATAAATACGACAAAAGCTTCATTTTTGTAACACTACTGGACACAATTCTTCAGCTAAACGGACATAATGTGTTTGCATAATCACCATGGAGTTGTTGCTATTTTTGTTAAATAGAAAGGAATAAGTTCGTCCCAGCCATCACTCGTCCTAGCATCATCTCGCCCAATATTTATTTTATTATTATTATTAATATTGTAAATACAGAATAGCATGCATATACTATTCGAATTATTTTTAAGTACTATCTCGGCTTTATTGTTGTTAATAATATTTAGTATGCCAAGTGTCCGTATAATGTAGCCTTACAAAACGTATCTTATTGACAAGTTACTCACTATAGTTACACCACCCACCCCGAGAATCGGCGGTGCATAATCGGCGGTGCACATTTCGCCCTATTCTTCCGTCTGTCTGTCTGTCGGTTTATTTATTTTCATTACTTAGTAACGATACATCCTTCCGCCTTAATACAATTACCCTCACTACTGATCGTACGTCCGTTCGTCTGTTGTTTTTTTTTAGTTTTTGTCTGTCCGTCTGTATGTTCGTGTGTTTATTTTTTTTTTTTTGAAGTTTTTGCAAGCTTCTCAAATGACTTATAAGGGCACTAAATGCGTGGACAGACCGGACTTTCTAGTTGTACCTGCTTATCAGTCAGCCAGCATATTCCAACCAGATATAACGTGGCTTATTGAGTAGTCACTCACTATAGCTATACTTGTAGCTGCTGATCAGTTAGTCCAGCAAATGCAGCCGGATATAATGTGGCTTATAGAATAGGGACTCACTATACGTGTAGCTGCTGATCAGTTAGTCCAGCAAATGCAGTCCATATAACGTTGCTTATAGAGTAGTGACTCATTATACTTATAGCTGTCGATCAGTTAGCCAGGAAATGCAGCCGGATATAACGTGGCTTATAGAGTAGTGACTCACTATAATTGTACCTGCTGATCAGTTAGCCCAACAAATGCAGCCTGATATAACGTGGCTTATAGACTAGTGATTCACTATAATTTTACCTGCTGATCAGTTAGCCCAACAAATGCAGCCTGATATAACGTGGCTTATAGACTAGTGATTCACTATAATTTTACCTGCTGGTCAGTTAGCCCAACAAATGCAGCCTGATATAACGTGGCTTATAGAGTAGTGACTCACTATACTTGTAGCTGTTGATCAGTTAGCCAGCAAATGCAGCCAGATATACTGTGGTCTAAGGAGGAGTGATTCACTATACATGTAGTGTTTGTTTGTTGAGTAGAATCAGTAATAATCGTACTACTTTTATAAAGGGCAATAACCCAATTCAACACCCAGGTAACAAAAGCCCAAAGATAAACAACGTACCTGAGGGCCAATCCAGGCAAATCGTGATTCCTATAAGGAGGAACCCCTACCGTTAATTTACGCCGTCACGTTCGCCCGACCACCACCCACATAAGTGTAGTGTGGTGTAGGGGTCATATGCATGAAAACACAAATCAAATAACTTTCAAAAGTAATATGTGTAATTTGTCGTCCTATTAGGAATATTACCCATGTCCGTCTAATGTTCGCAGCCATTTCCAGAAAACAATTGTGTGTGTTACTGTATACTATATGGTACATCGAGTTGCCATCTCTGCCATCTTTGTATGTACAGCCATCTTACAGTTTCATCGCTTCGACCGTTTGACACATACAGCAAATAGTATGACAGAAAAAGTATTACAATGTGGTGCAATACGTTGTAGACAGATATGACAACAGCGTGCTATACATATTATGCCAGAAAGCTATACAACTGGTTAAGGTCATGTAAGGCCTGGCCAACTGCTTCGATCCCGTATTCAACGTGCTGCATTGGGGGGAAAATCCCAAAATCAGAACGGAATATTTACACGGAAAAAAATGTATATTCAGCCCTGAAATTATAATAACCAGAGCTGGTTCCAGGTCCATACTACACCAAAGCCACTTCCCCAAAAAGTAATAGGAAATCAGACTTTGTATATAAGTGTGATGAAAACAACTAATAGGACGTTGGACAAACTTGCATTTATGGCTATGTCAAATTATTTGTGGTATGTGTCAAACTCCACAAGAGGTAAAGTTATTGATTGATTGCATACACCGAGATGGCCAATATAGCAACTCCATGCCCGTATAGTATTACTAATACTATTAGTAAGTAGAGAAAATGAGCGACTCGGACAAGATTAATCACGTAAAAAACTAGCTCCACGTAGATCTAGGGCTTCTGTTTACTAACGTACTAATTATGTTACGACATAGCAACTTAAACAAAAAAAAAAAAAAAGATAAAAGTAAGCGAGATATCGTGATACCATTGTCCATATGCAATGGATCGCAACATATCTTTCAGTTAACCAATGCCACGTCTTGTTTTTGATGGCGGACGTGAGACTGACACTGAGGCGTCCCTCCAGTATGGCTCGTTTCTTACAATGCATTCAACGAGTGACGACACCTCAGTGTCAGTCCAATTACTTTTCCTGCATTTCAGCATGGTGTTGATTTTCTCAGCTGTCAAAGTCGCACCGGATGTTTACATTCAAAGGGCTTGATGGATTTCCAAGACTGAAGAGTTTTTAAGAATTTCGATGGTTGCCGAGGTAACTCGAAAAAGTCTTGCGACGTCACGTACGACGTCGCGCCAACATCCTGCGATAGGCCCATGATTGTCTTACGTGATCGTACAACGGTCTACGACGTCTACGAGTTATTCTCTCTAGACTGGACAATTAAAACATACCGTCCTCTACTTGACTATCCATGTGTCCATCTATAACGGTGTACTTACGGTGAGATGTGCCTCGAGCCCCAGCCTATCATAGACGGCCCGGGGGACGGTCCAGGACCAGCAGGGGTCGGGCCGCCCCGAGTACATGTTGGCCACCACGTGCAGCGCCACGTCATCCCGTACAGGAGCTACAATCAAATTGTCAATTAAGATTATGATTTAAAAGCATAAACAATAAATTTTCTGTTACGCGATGATAGTATTATGCGGTGTGTGCTATTCTCGGTGTCGGATTATTTACATCTTCTTCTACATAGCTTATACACTACGACGTTGTCCTGCCAAGCACGGACGGAACAATACAACAACAACAACGATGGGGCACCACCATTGATTGATTCACCACACATTTTGATTATTCTCTGCTACATAACGCGATACAGTATCGTATATTTAGCCTCGATCTCTTTACTTCCTATAATTGATCGATGTGTTTTTTTCGTTTCGCTATTAAAGGTACATGCCCACTCAGCAGATACACAATGTTTGTTTATAGGAATTAAATAAGTGTGTAATTATGTCACTAATCCACCAGTTCTAAAAATTACGAGTGCCCGCTATACAGATATATTAATTTAGAAATGATTGTTTCACTGACAGTGACGCGCGGTGGTATCAGACTATTTTCATATGCAAATGAGGCATACATTTTTTTTTAATTATTTATACTAATTAAATGCATTACCTGAACAAATAATAGTTTCGACAGATTATAAAGTATGATCATTGCACATCAAAAATAAATACAGATAATAAACAATAATATCCGTTAACATTTTAAGGAAACACGGTTATCGCCCCTGGTATCAGTATGGACATTTAAATCTGATATAAAATGAACATTAATGCCAATCAATGAGTGTGGTAATGGTGAATGAATGTTTATTTTGCCAGTAAATGTATCAGATGATGTCTCTAATATAACGAACTTGTTTGTGTACTGAGTGGGCATGTACCTTTAAACACCTTAATTAGTGCAGCCATGTGTTAATAGCAATGTTTCAAGTTGATAGTTAAACAAATTAAACGTTACCAGTTGGTCCGGGAGCGGCCCAGCTACCGACGAAGAACAATAATCCTGCAGCTAAAACACGAACAGTCGCCATTGTTACACCTTACGTCCGCTGAATGACGCTGTCTCCAGACGAGTGTTATTACGTTAGACGTACAGTGTGTGTACCGTTCATCTGAAAACCAGCTATGTTGATAGTGTGACCAGTTTGTGATTATTTTCTAAATACGCACCTGCTGAACTTGCTGGATTTGTTAGTATTAATACACTTCCTTTTTTCCTTTTTAAGTATTTTAGGTATACATAACCAAAAATGTGTACCAACTCTACCAAATGTAGATCCAGATGAGCCGGCTCGGAACGAGCCGTCTCATCTGGATCTGCAGTTTGTGGATATATTCATACAGTGTATACAACATCATTTGATTAATTAATTAATCTTATAATTAAAGTCGAAAGAGTCCAGATACTTTATACGAAAGAACACGGCTATAGATAAGCGTTAAAGTTGATATTGATGGTCAAATAATAATATGTATATATCAAGCAACGAAAATGTATACATACGTTGTAGACATGCAATGTCGGGACTACGAATATTCATTTCAAGTTATATTTAGGATAATAAAAGCAATGTTTAAATCTGCTTTCATTATGAAGACCATTTTCGAGCATATACAGCTTATTTCGACCTCTAATATCGCGGAATTGGTGAATGGTATACGTTGTTTATTTTGACAGCATGGTTTTGTACTGATGTAGGCTGAACTGTCACTTGAAACGGACGTAATATGTCAACAGTCAAGAACAAAAGAAAAGATGACAGGTTCATTGCTAGACTGTTTGCTACTACATGTACGTATATTTGGCCGTGATTAGGAGAAATGGGGCTTGTCAGATTTGTAACCAGAGTAGCTCCTGGTCAAATAGTAGATTCATGCAACCTGATAACGATATATACAAGGTGCATGATCACGTGGTTACAAGAACAACAACGTCGCCCACTCCAAAGTAAGTATTATTGAATATTTTCTTTAATATGCAACGTATTTTGATTAAATATGGCGCAGCAAACGCGTCTTCATCAGCTGCATTTGGTGGTATATGGAGTTTGGCACAGACTTATGTCGTTTTTGCGGAGACACGGAAATCGATTCTTTGCAAAAACGATAGAAATGTGGGCGAAAATACAGAGACCACCAAATGCAGCTTAACAATACGCGTTTGATGCGCCATATTGCATCCAAAATCCGTTACGTAATAAGGACACTATAAAAGAATACGTACTTTGAATCGGTACTTGTTGTTGTTGTTAGTACCACGTTATCATATACCTTGATATAATGCTTGTTAGAATGACGGTGAATCAGTGATGAAATGGTGACAGTGCAGATCCTGATCAGACTGTGCGGATGCACAGGCTGATCTGGATCTACACTGGTCACAAAACGCATAAGCCCCATTTCTCCAGTTACATCCACATATGACACAAACTGGGGTTAGCTAAAACACATGTGATATAGTTTCATGTTGAACTATCTTGTCGACCCTTATATGTAATTGTATAAATTATGTTTACGTTATACTTTTGCAAAACGAATGGTAGATATAGCTATTTAATTGGCCTTACATGTTGTCACATGATATACATTATACAGTATTCCCGTGTTACAGCGAATAATCGTTATAAATAGGGACAACGTAGTAATAATATATTACTTATTCGAGTCAACATTAAAGGTACATGCCCACTCAGTAGTGGAATGAAATAAGTGTATAATTGTGCCACTATTCCACCAGTTCTAACAATTACGAGCGCCCGCTATTCAGATATAATCATTTAGTAATATTTATTCTACTGATAGTGACCCGCGGTGGTATCAGGCTATGTTCATATGCAAATGAGGCATGATATCTTTTTTATTATTTATAATAATTAAATGCATCACCTGAAAAAATAATATTTTCTCAGTATGATCATTGCACATCAAAAAATAAATACAGAGAATAAATAGTAATGTCTGTTAACATTCTAAGAAAACATGGTTATCGCCCCTGATATCAGTGTGGAAATTTAAGTCTGATATAATATGTATAATAATGTCAATCACTACGTGGTGTAATGTTGAATAAATGTTTATTTTTACAGAAAATGGCTCAGATGGTGTCTCTGATAGAAGCACATTTTGTGACTACTAAGTGGGCAAGTATCTTTAAGTGTAAGGACTGTTCAATACCAATAAGACACATACAGTAACGTTCCCACGAAATGACAATTCGTTCCCTCAATTTAACAATTCGTTCCCTCGAATTAACAATTCATTCCCAATATATAACAATTTGTTCTCTTGAATTGACAATTCGTTCCCATGGGAACGAATTGTTACTTCGTGGGAACGAATTGTTAAATTGAGGGAACGAATTGTTAATTACGAATTGTTAATTCGTGGGAACGAATTGTTCATTCGTGGGAACGAATTGTTAAATTGAAGGAAACGAATTGTTATTTCGTGGGAACGAATTAATAAAAAAAAGAATTCTACGTCCCCTGCACAGTACTGTGTATACATGTAGGAGGGAGTAAATAATTTTTGTTAGCTTATTTTGTTTTCACTAATTAATCCTTTTAGGTATATTTAAAGTATTTATAGACCTCGCTCCGTTACTTCAACCTGTGGCACAACACAGTCTGATTAGTTGAGTGCACAATCAAATAGGCTATAATACACATATGGTGTACTACATATACTGCATTTAATACCTAGGAAATATAATGGAATTTCTCTAAACCGGACACAAGAAAACATCTGTGATCTTATTGTTGATTAGAACCTTGGTCATTTATCTCAGTGTGTTGGGTTTGTATTTTGTTTGGCTAACTAATTGTCTCTGACTTCAGCCAGACCTGTGTCAACGTAGCAAGCATCGGCACAATCGTATATTAACTTTAAGCCGGTATACGGCGATAGTACCTAGTATGCGCTTTCTAAAGCAAGTCAATTAGTGTATCTGCTATTGACAAGCCCTATAAAGTCGTTCCCTGGTCTACCAATAATAGTGAAATCATAATTGATTATTAGAAAAATACAGCCTGTCCACACGACCACAGAAAGGGTTATAACACAACAAATAGGTGTGTAATAATTTTATACCAACAACTTTATTAAGGAAATTTGATATTATAATGCATTGATAACATAAAACTGTCTACATATATGCAATGTGACTAAATTTAATATTTACCATACAACCAATACACATAAATATGCATTATCAACAAAATAGCATTTTAGCTCATAACATGCTAATTATAGTATCATAACAGGTTGGTAAGCGTACCATGTGGTAAGCGTATATAGTTATAAATATAATATCAACAAATCAAAAGTGCATGGTTATATGGTAAAATGAAAAGTATGTATTTTCAACAAGCGCAATTGGCATGTTCTGTGCATGAATTATATAAGGTTACCATAGTAACCACTCACAAAAGAGGCACACAACAAACCAAAACCATCTCGCTGCCAATATCCGATTTGTATGTAATATTCTAATTATGCATATTGTATTCTAACACCATCTGGTAGTATGCATTGTACATGAATATAATGAACTATGCATGTACATACTCACTCACCACCATAACCATAGATCCATACATGCATACTAGCAGATACATGCATATATAAACATATATATACAAGTATATACACTCATAAACAACACACATAACAAATCCCCCTCTTGGAACATTGTCACATCTCCATATATAAGTACAACTATGAATAAGAGAGATCTGATGAGCAGGTGTTATTCCACTTATAAAATAAAAGGAATTAAGTATAGGTTGTAAATGGTCTATAAACCACTATGGTCAGTAAAATATATATTATCTTTTAAATTATTTTGTTATACTTACGTGTATGCGGTGTTTATAAAAAATGTATACGATTCATGGGTGTTCTATTTGTTGCAACTGGTTTATAAAACCTTACTATCAGCAAATGTGTATTATAGCCACAACATAATAATCTATGCTTATGTAGTAATTTGTTTTTATAATAAACACTTTTTATAACCGTGTAACCAAAATATGGTTGTTATATTGGTTCATTGGTTTATGAACCCTTCCATTCAGCAAAAATATGTTACAGCTCCAACACGTTTTGCGGTGCTTATGCAGTATCCAAAATATATTATCGTGTAACTAAAAACCTCCATCATTCTCAGTGGAAGAAGGGGCCAACACAATGATGGAGTTCACAGTGGAAAAAGGGTAAATCCAATGAATGGATCTCAGTGAAAAAAAGGCAACTGAGTGATTTAGTTTATCAGTGGGAAAAGGGGGCCAACACAATGACGGTGGTCTCAGTGGAAGAAGGGAGTTAACTCAATTATGGAGTTATTAGTGGAGGAAGGGGCTAACAAGTGATTGGAGTTCTCAATGGAAGAAGGGGCCAACTCAATGATGGAGATCTCAGTGGAAGAAAGGGGGCCAACTCAATAATGGAATTATCAGTGTAAGAAGGGGGCCAGCTCAATGATTGGAGTTCTTATCTGGAAGGAGGGCCAACTCAGTGATGGAGTTCAAATTGGAAGACAGGGCAAATTCAATGATGGAGGTCTCAATGGAAGAAGAGGCCGGGCCTACTAAATGATGGAGTTTACAGTGGAAAAAGGCCCAACATAATGATGGTGTTCTCAGTAGAACGGGGCTAACTCAGTGATGGAGATTCATATCAATGATGGAGTTCTCAGTGGAAGAAGGTGACCAACTCATTGATGGAGGTCTCAGTGGGAAAAAGAAGGCAATTCAATGTATGGAAAAAGGGTGCTAACTCAGTGATGGAGTTTTCGGTGGAATAAGGGGTCTACTCAGTGATGAAGGTTTCAGTGGAAGATAGGGGCTAATTTAATGATGGAGGTTTCAGTGGGATAAGGGGTCAAATCAACGATGGCGTTCTCAGTGGAAGAAGGTGCTTGACACAGTGATGCTGTTCTCAGTAGGTCAACTCAATGATAGAGTTCTCAGTGTAAGAAGGGGCTAACCTAGTGATGGAGTTCCAATTGGAATAGGAGGCTAACTCAGTGATGGAGTTCCCAGTGGAATACGGGGCTAACTCAGTGGTGGAGATCTCAGTGAAATACGAGGCTAACTCAGTGATGGAGTTCCCAGTGGAATACGGGGCTAACTCAGTGATGGAGTTCCCAGTGAAATACGGGGCTAACTCGGTGATATAGTTCTCAGTGGAATACGGGGCTAACTCAGTGATGGAGTTCTCAGTGGAATACGGGGCTAACTCAGTGATGGAGTTCCCAGTGGAATACGGGGCTAACTCTGTGATGGAGTTCTCAGTGGAATACGGGGCTAACTCAGTGATGGAGTTCTCAGTGGAATACGGGGCTAACTCAGTGATGGAGTTCCCAGTGGTATACGGGGCTAACTCAGTGATGGAGTTCCCAGTGAAATACGAGGCTAACTCAGTGATGGAGTTCCCAGTGGAATACGGGGCTAACTCAGTGATGGAGTTCTCAGTGGAATACGGGGCTAACTCAGTGATGGAGTTCTCAGTGGAATACGGGGCTAACTCAGTGATGGAGTTCCAGTGGAATACGAGGCAAACTCTGTGATGGAGTTTCCAGTGAAATACGGGGCTAACTCAGTGATGGAGTTCCCAGTGGAATACGGGGCTAACTCTGTGATGAAGTTCCCAGTGGAATACGAGGCAAACTCTGTGATGGAGTTTCCAGTGAAATACGGGGCTAACTCAGTGATGGAGTTCTCAGTGGAATACGGAGCTAACTCAGTGACGGAGTTCCCAGTGGAATACGGGGCTAACTCAGTGATGGAGTTCTCAGTGTTATACGGGGCTAACTCAGTGATGGAGTTCCCAGTGGTATACGGGGCTAACTCAGTGATGGAGTTCCCAGTGAAATACGGGGCTAACTCAGTGATGGAGTTCTCAGTGGAATACGGGGCTAACTCAGTGATGGAGTTCTCAGTGGAATACGGGGCTAACTCAGTGATGGAGTTCCCAGTGGAATACGGGGCTAACTCTGTGATGGAGTTCTCAGTGGAATACGGGGCTAACTCAGTGATGGAGTTCTCAGTGGAATACGGGGCTAACTCAGTGATGGAGTTCCAAGTGGTATACGGGGCTAACTCAGTGATGGAGTTCCCAGTGAAATACGAGGCTAACTCAGTGATGGAGTTCCCAGTGGAATACGGGGCTAACTCTGTGATGAAGTTCCCAGTGGAATACGGGGCTAACTCAGTGATGGAGTTCTCAGTGGAATACGGGGCTAACTCAGTGACGGAGTTCCCAGTGGAATACGGGGCTAACTCAGCGATGGAGTTCCCAGTGGAATACGGGGGTAACTCAGTGATAGAGTTCCCAGTGGAATACGAGGCAAACTCTGTGATGGAGTTCCCAGTGAAATACGGGGCTAACTCAGTGATGGAGTTCTCAGTGGAATACGGGGCTAACTCAGTGATGGAGTTCCCAGTGAAATACGGGGCTAACTCAGTGATGGAGTTCTCAATGGAATACGGGGCTAACTCAGTGATGGAGTTCTCAGTGGAATACGGGGCTAACTCAGTGATGGAGTTCTCAGTTGAATACGGGGCTAACTCAGTGATGGAGTTCCCAGTGAAATACGGGGCTAACTCAGTGATGGAGTTCTCAGTGGAATACGGGGCTAACTCAGTGATGGAGTTCTCAGTGGAATACGGGGCTAACTCAGTGATGGAGTTCTCAGTGGAATACGGGGCTAACTCAGTGATGGAGTTCCCAGTGGAATACGGGGCTAACTCAGTGATGGAGTTCCCAGTGGAATACGGGGCTAACTCAGTGATGGAGTTCCCAGTGGAATACGGGGCTAACTCTGTGATGAAGTTCCCAGTGGAATACGAGGCAAACTCTGTGATGGAGTTTCCAGTGAAATACGGGGCTAACTCAGTGATGGAGTTCTCAGTGGAATACGGGGCTAACTCAGTGACGGAGTTCCCAGTGGAATACGGGGCTAACTCAGTGATGGAGTTCCCAGTGTAATACGGGGGTAACTCAGTGATAGAGTTCCCAGTGGAATACGAGGCAAACTCTGTGATGGTGTTCCCAGTGAAATACGGGGCTAACTCAGTGATGGAGTTCTCATTGTCATACGGGGCTAACTCAGTGATGGTGTTCCCAGTGGAATACGGGGCTAACTCAGTGATGGAGTTGTCAGTGGAATACGAGGCTAACTCAGTGATGGAGTTCCCAGTGTTATACGGGGCTAACTCAGTGATGGAGCTTTCGGTGGAATAAGAGGTCTACTCAGTGATGAAGGTTTCAGTGGAAGATAGGGGCTAATTTAATGATGGAGGTTTCAGTGGGATAAGGGGTCAAATCAACGATGGCGTTCTCAGTGGAAGAAGGTGCTTGACACAGTGATGGTGTTCTCAGTAGGTCAACTCAATGATAGAGTTCTCAGTGTAAGAAGGGGGCTAACCTAGTGATGGAGTTCCAATTGGAATAGGAGGCTAACTCAGTGATGGAGTTCCCAGTGGAATACGGGGCTAACTCAGTGGTGGAGTTCCCAGTGGGATAGGGGGCTAACTCAGTAATGGAGTTGTCAGTGGAATACGGGGCTAACTCATGATGGAGTTCCCAGTGGAAGACGTGGCTAACTCAGTGATGGAGTTCCCAGTGGAATACGGGGCTAACTCTGTGATGCAGTTCCCAGTGGAATACGGGGCTAACTCTGTGATGGAGTTCCCAGTGGAATACGGGGCTTACTGAATGATGGAGTTCCCAGTGGAATACGGGGCTAACTCTGTGATGGAGTTCTCAGTGGAATACGGGGCTAACTCTGTGATGGAGTTCCCAGTGGAATACGGGGCTAACTCTGTGATGGAGTTCCCAGTGGAATAAACGGGCTAACTCTGTGATGGAGTTCCCAGTGGAATACGTTGGGGCTAAACTCTGTGATGGAGTTCTCAGTGGAATACGGGTGGGCTAACTCTGTGATGGAGTTCTCAGTGGAATACGGGCTAACTCATGATGAGTTCCCAGGTAATACGCTAACTCATTGATGGAGTTCCCATTGGAATACGGGGCTAACTCAGTGATGGAGTTCCCAGTGGAAATAAAACGGGGCTAACTCAGTGATGGAGTTCTCATTGAATTAACGGGGCTAACTCATGATGGAATGGGTCAGTGGAACCGGGGTAACTCAGTGATGGAGTTCCCAGTGGAATACGGCTAACTCATGAGGGTTCTCAGTGGAATACGGACCTTACTCAGTGGAAAATGAGTTCCCATGGAAACGGGGCTAACTCAGTGATGGAGTTATTCCCAGTGGTTAATACATGCTAACTCTGTGATGAGTTGACCCAGTGAATAACGGCTAACTCTGTGATGTTTAATCAGAATACGCAAACTCATGATGGAGTTTCCCAGTGGAATACGGGGCTAACTCAGTGATGGAGTTCCCAGTGGTATACGGGGCTAACTGAGTGATGGAGTTCCCAGTGAAATACGGGGCTAACTCAGTGATGGAGTTCTCAGTGGAAAACGGGGCTAACTCAGTGATGGAGTTCTCAGTGGAATACGGGGCTAACTCAGTGATGGAGTTCCCAGTGGAATACGGGGCTACCTCAGTGATGGAGTTCCCAGTGGAATACGGGGCTAACTCTGTGATGGAGTTCCCAGTGGAATACGAGGCAAACTCTGTGATGGAGTTCCCAGTGGAATACGAGGCTAACTCTGTGATGGAGTTCCCAGTGTTATACGGCGCTAACTCGGTGATGGAGTTGTCAGTGGTATACGGGGCTAACTCAGTGATGGAGTTCCCAGTGGAATACGAGGCTAACTCAGTGATGGAGTTCCCAGTGGAATACGGGGCTAACTCAGTGATGGAGTTCCCAGTGGAATACGAGGCTAACTCAGTGATGGAGTTCCCAGTGGAATACGGGGCTAACTCAGTGATGGAGTTCCCAGAAGGAATACGTGGCTAACTCACTGATGGAGTTCCCAGTAATACGAGGCTAACCTCAGTTGATGGAGTTTTCCAGGGTAAACGACTAACCTCAGTGATGGAGTTCCCAGAGCAATACGAGGCTAACTCAGGATGGAGTTCCCATGGAATAACAGGCTAACTTCCAGTGAAGGAGGTTCCCAGTTAAAATTCCCCGGAGGGCTAACTCAGTGATGGAGTTCCCATGAATACGGGTTTAACTTTCCCAGTGAATGGAGTACTTCCCAGTGGAATACGGGGCAAACTCTGTGAATTGGAGTTCCCATGAATTATCCCAGAGGGTTGGAATTACGGAGGGGCTATCAGTGATGGAGTTCCCAGTGGAACATACCCGGAGGGGCTAACTCAGTGATGGAGTACCAGTGCAATAACGGAGGTACCTCAGGGATGGAGATCAGTGGAATACGGGCTAACTCAGTGATGGAGTTCCAGTGAAATGACGAGGCTAACTTCAGTGATGGGTTCCCAGTGGGAATACGGGGTAAACTCAGTGGATGGAGTACTCAGTGGAAATACGGGGCATAATCTGTGATGGAGGGTTTTCCCAGTTGAATATGAGGCTAAAAGTGATGGAGGTTCCGTGGAATACGGGCTAAACTCATTGATGAAGTTCAGTTGGAATACGAGGTAAATATCCACAGGCGTTCCGTGGAATCCGGGGTAACTCAGTGATGGAGTTCCCCAGTGAGATTACCGGGGCTATAATGAGTGTTGGAGTTTTTTCCCAGTGGAATACGAGGCTAAACTTCAGTGATGGAAGGTTTCCAGTGGATAATTCGAAGGCTAATCAGTGGATGGAGGTTTCCCAGTGGAATTACGAAGGTAACTAGTGATGGGAGTTCCCAGTGGAATTACGAGGCGAACTCAGTGATGGGAGATCCCAGTGAAATACGGACGGCATAACTCAGTCGATGGAGTTCCCTAGTGGAATACGGGGCTAACTCAGTGATGGAGTACTCAGTGGAATACGGGGCTAACTCTGTGATGGAGTTCCCAGTGGAATATGAGGCTATCTCTGTGATGGAGTTCTCAGTGGAATACGGGGCTAACACAGTGATGGAGTTCCCAGTGGAATACGAGGCTAACTCAGTGATGGAGTTCCCAATGGTATACGAGGCTAACTCAGTGATGGAGTTCCCAATGGTATACGGGGCTAACTCTGTGATGGAGTTCCCAGTGGAATACGGGGCTAACTCAATGATGGAGTTCCCATTGGAAGAGAGGGGTCAACTCAAACAATGATGGAGCTTTCAGGCTAGGGATATAGAGAATAGTAGATTAATGTCGTGAATGGGAAACAAATATCTGGCAAGGCTCTGGAAACGGGATGGGCGAGGCTCTGCCGAGCACATCCCGTTTCCGTGCCGCGCCAGATATTTTTCACATTCACGACACTAACCTACTATTCTTTTTATCCCGTCAACACCTACAAATGGCTGTAAAATGCAAAAATAGTATTGACTGGATATCAAATATGTTTCACGGCACCGTGTTTCACGGCACATACGCACTGTGTTGACGGGATAAATTTTCATTATGTCATCTATGTTTCATCTTTTTTTTTCGTTAAGCATGTCAACCAGTTACCAACCATACATCTCAGTAAAATACACAATGTATATAGAGATGTGACAAAAAAATCCCCAAGTAAGGGTATACATTAAGACTGTTTGATTGTTGTTAGGTAAATTTTGTAAATTGCTCATGTGTAACATATGTCGGTCACAATTATTATTATATATCAATGTCAATCATACTCGCCACATGAGGTATTGACCATAATAATTGAAATTACATTTCTATTTGAAAAACAAATAAACATCATAAAGGTGAACCTGCAACGCAACCGTTCCAAATAGGTATAATAGGGTGTAGTGTAGACAACATTAGTTAATATCTTATGTTTTTAATGTGGCATGTAAGCAAATACGGTGGTAAAATGGCATGTGAACAAATAAACCGGACACAAGAAAACATCTGGATCTTATTGTTGATTAGATCGCTGGTTATTTATCTCAGGTGATAAATATAAAATAGTAGGTTAGTGCCGTGAATGGGAAAAAATATCTGGCAAGGCTTAGGAAACGGGATGGGTGAGGCTTCGGTGAGTCGATCCCGTTTCCGTGCCGCGCCAGATTTATCACGTCAACACCTACAAATAGCTTTAAAATGCAAAAAAATAACCCAAGCCGCAACCTCAAAATCGGTTAATCGACTAGTATGACAACATATTCATACGCAGTGATTAGGTCGTATTGACATGATATCAAAATGTTTCACGGCACCGTGTTTCACGGAACATACGCACTGTGTTGACGGGATAATATCTATCCGTGATCGCATAGCACGCAGCTATGGCTCAGACTGATCAAATGCATGATTTACAATGAAACCTCTCTAAAACAGACACCATGGTGACCGACCTCCCAGTGTGCCCTGTTTAGAGAGGTTTCACTGTATGTGTTTTGTGGGCTCATGCTGCTATCCTGAAGGCGTAGCTAGCATGATATTTGTAGTCACGTCATACCTGTCTTTCTAAAATGGGGTGAGTGAAGTGATCTGATTATTGTCGGAAGAAATATGGCCATTGTAGTATGCTGTATGCTTTCATATGATATAATGAATAGCACCTTGTAAATAATTGTCTTTGAAACATGTTATACCAAATGTTATTACTGGAGTGTGTATGATATATTATTTGTTGATGTCTGTAGAGATGAACTGACCGATGGCGTTTGCATATTACGATGGCCAAGAGGCAGAAAATGCACACTATAGTGTACTACATGACATGCATGTATGGAACTATTTGTGTTCGTTCGTTATAGCGGGGAATATATTCAAATTACACAGATTGTACATTCGATAAAGAGAACCATATTCGTTTGACCAATATTATTACATGACTGCCGTTGTTTGACACCGCTAACAGCCGTGTTCAAACGGACAGCGTGTGCCAAGCCGATACCGACGTAATGCATGTATCATGACGTTACTGGAATGCATGTCTCATGACGTTACTGGAACGCGCCATTACGCCACCAAACCAGTTCACAAAGGTCGCACTGAAATTTTGAAATTGATGCGGCTCCATCAGGCGACATGTACTGCGGCCCCGGAATATGTATATGTAAATCAGCAGTTTGAATGGAGCAGATTAATCAGGTACCGAAAGTACTGCATAAATTCTCAAATTGAATGCTATTTCTGACGGAAATGTAACAATAACGTTCGACTATCTATTAGATGTCCAGCCGTGGGTAAACGTTTGCCGTGGCATTCGGAAACTGTTTGAGCCCGCGGCCTACGGCCTTGGGATTCAAACAATTCCCTCGTGTCACGGAAAACGTTTACCCACGGCTGGACATGGTCGAACGTTATAATCATCAACTAACGATACTGCTGCTGTTCACGTTCTCCTTAAAACGACTACGTTTTCCATTAGAATGACTATGTGTATCATTCTGACGATTAAGTATTTAGTTAAGACATGTAAATCTAACCAGAAACGTACAAAATATAACGAGGAGTAAGTTTCCGGTACAGCATGAACCGGAAACGTACACAATATAACGAGGAGTTAGTTTCCGGTACCGCATGAACCGGAAACGTACACAATATAACGAGGAGTAAGTTTCCGGTACAGCATGAACGATATTTTCGTTTAAATACCCGGCTTTCAACTATTTAAACGACTGTTATTTATTTCGACGCATCGTTTTGACATCATTTTCTTTGCGTTTACATACGTATAAAATGATGTTTTCGTTGGTTTAAACGTGGCACGTGACACGTGACACGTCTAAACCAATGAAAACATCGTTTTCTTATTATAATCAAAGTACTGAAGTACTGACTGGCGGGAGACAAGTAGCCACTTGTGAATTTGCATACTCAGAAATTCCTTGTTAGAAATATATTCGATGTTGATTATTGGATGTACAATCTGCGAATTTGGAGAACTTGATCAGTTGCTGGTGTTTGTAAAATACAGCCTGCTCTAAACACAAATAGGTTGATGAAGCAAAGGTGCTTTATGTCCGACTAATAAACCGTTTTACGAGGTATATTGCAGACGTATTCTGTGAAATCTTTTCAAAATTATGACTGGGCGTAGGCCTACATACGTACATGCTGCATGAACGGCAAAATGTTTTCATGAATTTTGTTTCGCTCACCCAGAGGGTAATTTTTCGAAAATCGCCCGTAAACCACAATATGAAAAAGAAATGGCCTTCGACGTCGCATTGCGACTGTGTGGTACACGATACGGCGGGGGTTTGTTGTTGGGCGTCTCAATAACAGACAATTTGTTTAAAATTCTCTTCAAAACCGTAAAGTGTGCATAGCCAACTATTTTAACACATAATGTTGAGGGCATTCTTGCGCCGCTGCATATTAATAATTTGCTTTCAGTTCACTCGCTGACTTTACATGTCACCTGACTTAAAATATTAATTGCGAACGCAAATGAGCCTATTGAGACGTCGAACGAAATGACAGAGAATCAACGATCCCAATAGCGATACGGGGGGCGTCTCAATAACAGCAATTTGTTCTCTTCAAAAGTAAAGTTGGGCATACCAACTATTTTACACATAATGTTGAGCATTACCGCTGCTATTAATAATTTGCTTTCAGTTCACTCGCTGACTTTAAATGTCACCTGACCTTTGTTAATTGCGAACGCAAATTGAGCCTATTGAGACGTCCCCCGATGAACAGAGAATCACGATCCCAATAGCGATACGGGGGGCGTCTCAATAACAGCAATTTGTTCTCTTCAAAAGTAAAGTTGGGCATGCCAACTATTTTACACATAATGTTGAGCATTGCCGTTGCTATTAATAACTTGCTTTCAGTTCACTCACTGACTTTAAATGTCACCTGACTGTTGTTAATTGCGAACGCAAATTGAGCCTATTGAGACGTCCCCCGATGAACAGAGAGCCACTTTCGAAAGTAGACCCGTGCAAACGGCCAGAATCACGATCCCAATAGCGTGGAGACAGTATGTCTCCCGCCAAAAAACGAAAATGATATCAAAACGATAGGTAATCGTTCGTTTGTGGAACCCTGAAAATCTTATGGCTGTATGTATATTGAAATTGGTTAAACTACATCAGTAGTTCCTTACAATATACATGTATACAATGGTGTTTCATTATAGGAATGAATGGCCTCTTTGTGGAATTTATCTGTGTATTAACTTGGAAAAGTCGCGGGAATACTGGACGAAGGCCGGAAGGCCTCGTCCAGTATTCCCGCGACTTTTCCAAGTTTATATCCCCGATAAATTCAACAAAAATGCCATTCATTCCTTATAATTCCAGCATTTGAAATAAATTCATCAAGAAAATGTGTTTATTTTCCGTTTTCTTAGGAATTATTTTATCTGCGCATCACGATTACGGAAAGTAGTTCGGCGTGGGAGTTTACTGGGATATAAATTTTGGACAGAGACTTGCTACGGGTCAATGAAATGTTAGGGAATTGTGTAAATATTTTTGTGCTGGAATTATTCAAGTTTGGCTGTCGGTGTTAGTTGAAGGAGAAGCTGTAAATATGTCGTAATATAATCCAAACCGGGCACTGGTAAATGGAAATGGGCAAAAGGCACATACACGCATACTCCGAGCAATATAAACGCTACCCCATATAGAAACTCTATTCTTGGACTAATTAACGGAGAGACTATCATGAAAATACAAACCATAACGGCAAGTATTGGTATAACGATCGGTAATCTAAATTTGAGGTTATCTGTTTGTGGTTTACTTATGCCGGGGACGTATGCATGGTCCCTGCTTATGCGCAGCCGGATCAACGACAGAGCACTCATGCCATGCACAAAGAAACCCAGAAATGACGACATGTTTATTAATATCCCGATGTCTCCGGGAATAAGCAACACCAGTGCAATCAGGTGAGTCAGTATGACGGCCACTGTTGGAATGAACGTGCGCACGTGCAGGTATGACATCACTTCCGGGAAATGTCCATTTCGCGCAGTAGCAAACATCATCCTTCCGGTGTTGAAACTAATGACGTTCGCAGCGCCATATACCGAGCAACACACGCCAATAGGGATCAACAATGCTGCGGGTTCTATTGCCAATCGCGCCCAGTAATATGCCACCGACGTCGACGTCATAAACTCACTCTTCGTCAACATTACAAAATAAGAAATATTGGTCATAACATAAACCATGGTTACAAATATGATTGAGATGATCACTGCACGCGGTATGTTTCGTTTCGGATTTATCAGCTCCTCCGCCATTATATTCACTTTTTCATACCCACCGTATGCAAACATACATTGGTAGATAGCGAGTGAATACGACGACACGTCAACCGCCGAGCCATCGAATCCATTGCGAAAGTTTTCTAGCCGACCTTTGGCTAAATACACAACGCCTGTGATGGAAATAATAACAAGAGCTATTGTCTTAGCTGCGGTGAAGAACACCTGCGTTGAAGCCGCAAACCAAACACTAGACACGTTCGTAATCAACAATATCACTATCATTGCAGCCGCGGTTGCTTTTCTCAAACTTTCTGACGGCTCACCGCAGTCCCCGAATATTGGGGAATACAGATAGTCCGCGAATACGAGAGACAGAATTGCCATAGAGCTAGGGAATCCCAGCAACCCATTCACCCAGACGGAGAGAAACGCCGGCAGGGCGCCCAGTCCCTTGTTGATGTATACATAGTCGCCCCCAGACTGCGGCAGCAGGGACCCTAACTCGGCATACACCAACCCCAGCATCATTGTCACGAGGCCGCAGAATCCCCACACGACCAGGCTCATCCCGACTGATCCGGCGTACTGCAGGGCACCGGTAGGTGAAACAAATATCCCGGAACCAATCATCATGCCCGCCGCAAACGATATTCCGCCACACAACCCGATCCGGGGCTTCAGTCGAGCCGGGCCTTCATCCGTGTCAATTTCTATGTTCTCTGTGTCGCCCGCGGTATTATGCTCATTATGGCGACTACTCACGGGATCACCTACATCGAATATCACAGGTTCTGCTGCTGTCTTAGGCATTTTGGATAATTGTGATCGGAACACAGATTATTATTGGTCACTTGATAGGCGGTATTTTTACCAGTGATCATCAGAAGCTGATTCTAACAAAATTGCACAGTATACTTATCTTGCAAAGTACACTTTGAGGGAGAAATGTTCAATTGAAGGATACATTTATTAATGTTCATTATACTGAATTAATTACATTATCACAGCCATTTTGGCTGTGATAATGTAATTAATTCAGTATAATAATTCTGCATACTTTTAATCATCAAACATATGCAGTCCTATATGAAATAATGCATCGAAAAATAAATGATTACTCCCTCAAAGTATACTTAGCCAGATAAGTATGATTAGTAATTATGATGAAATTGGCTACTGGTATTGACTTCTCCATTCTAATTCGTTGACTATTTGAGTATTTTGCAAATGGATATACCCCGTAAAGCTATGTTATATACAGCAGATGGCAGTGCTATATTCGTTATATGTATCGTTGCTACCCTCTTGTACGTTAATTCCATCGTGTAATACTAGCATGACCTGCCATAGCATCTTCAATAATTGTATTGCGAGTACCTGACACACTGACACGAATTCCGGTTGTTTCATTCACTTGAATCACATAAATTATTCAGTCACATCGATCATTTGAATAACGATCACTTTTGCACATCAGTTGCATACCATGTCAGTAGTTCTGGGACACATATGCTGATGATTAAGGAAATTCATCCATCCGAAGTATTCGCATAATTCTGCGGTTATTGTTATTCAAATCACTTTACTACACTTACCACATCTGTTTACATAACTGTGTAGCTTAGTCGCTGCAATCGCACTGTCACTGATTACGGTTAAAATTGATGATTAGACTTCGATACTATCGTCTATCGAACCCGGTGGGGACAAACTATATACAAGTATTGTCTTTTGAGGAGGTGTACATGAGATTTATGGACCTTCGGCGGAGGTGAACATCACTTTTCGCAGGTCCGTACATCACATGTACACCGATTCAAAAGACTATAATTGTTTTATATGACCCTTACCACGATTTCCCTCCCACAAAACAATATGTTTACAAACTTCTCCAGAAATAAATCGTTGAATAAACCGGCCAATTAGAATGACTGAAATATTTAGTCATATAACAATATTTATTATTATATGACTAAGTATTTCAGTCATTCTCATTGGCCGAAACACGACCACGTGATTATATACAAATTGAATGTAGACCTCTGAACGGTTTGTTTACACGAATAAGCACTCTCGGACCGCGAATATATTGAAAATTGTGGGAAACCAAAAAGGGGCCCAAAAGTGTCATATAATAAAACAATTATAGTCTTTTGAGTCGGTGTACATGAGATTTACGGACCTGAGAAAAGTGATGTTCACCTCCGCCTTCGGCGTCTGTGAACATCACTTTTCTCAGGTCCGTAAATCTCATGTACACCGACACAAAAGACAATAATTGTATAATAGTATTGCGGTAGAGAAATGTTATCATTATAAATATATGAGGGCATGGTTTCGTAGTCAACGCTAAGTATCAACAGTGACTCGTAGCATTAACACACGAGTATAGCTCTTGCTGCCAGTGCTCATCAAAATCAGCATGAGATAAATTTGACAACGGCGTAAAACAATAGTACATCAACTATATATGACGCAACCGAACCATTGCTTGACCATACCAACATTTTGAAATATGAAATATGTGTATGAGTACAATGTATGTGTCCAAAGATCCACGCTAGTCAAAAATGCTATATACAATATATGCAAGTATGTGGTGTAGCCCCAAAATTGGCATATAATAAACTACATGTAATACTAGCACGACCTACCATGCCATATAACAAAACTCCATGTAATACTAGCACGACATGCCATGGCATATAACAAAATATTCATGTAATACTAGCACGACCTGACAAGGCATATAACAAAATTCCATGTAATACTAGCACGACCTGTCATGGCATATAACAAAAGTTCCATGTAATACTAGCACGACCTGTCATGGCATATAACAAAAGCTTCATGTAATACTAGCACGACATGCCATGGCATATAATAAACTCCATGTAATACTAGCACAACCTGCCATGGCATATAACAAAAGCTTCATGTAATACTAGCACGATCTGCCATGACATATAACACAACTCCATGTAATACTAGCACGACATATCATGGCATATAACAAAAGCTTCATGTAATACTAGCACGACCTGTCATGGAATATAACAAAACTCCATGTAATACTAGCACGACCTGTCATGACATATGACAAAGCTCCATGTAATACTAGCACGACCTGCCATGCATGACATATATCAAAATTGCATGTAATACTAGCACGACCTGTCATGGCATATGACAAAACTCCATGTAATACTAGCACGACCTGCCATGCATGACATATATCAAAATTGCATGTAATACTAGCACGACCGGTCATGGCATATAACAAAACTCCATGTAATACTAACACGACCTGTCATGCCATATAACAACACTCCATGTAATACTAGCACGACATGTCATGGCATATAATAAACTTCGTGTGATACTAGCACGACCTGTCATGGCATATAATAAACTTCGTGTAATAATAGCACGACATGTCATGGTATATAACAAAACTCCATGTAATACTAGCACGACCTGTCATGGCATATAACAAACAAATAATGTAATACTAGCACGACCTGTCATGGCATAAAATAAACTTCATGTATTACTAGCACGACCTTTCCTGACATATAATACATTTCATGTAATACTAGCATGACCTGTCATGGTGTAAAATAAAGTTCATGTAATACTAGCACGACCTGTCATGGCATATAATAAAGTTCATGTAATACTAGCACAACCTGTCTGACATATAATACATTTCATGTAATACTAGCACGACCTTTCATGGTGTAAAATAAAGTTAATGTAATACTAGCACGACATGTCATGGCATATTATAAATGTTATGTAACAGATACACATATACATGCCCGGATTCGAAGCGTTATCGCGGGAAGACAACGTCGTACCATTCTTTATCTGGTGTGCCAGATATGAGATACACCATGTGATTTCGTATCTAAGAACACGTCCGATGTTGCATTGAAAAATGTTTACAGACAATTCCGCATTTGGTATAAAACTTTCGTAAACTTTGGACGTCATTCACGGAATAGTGAAAATGAGTTCATGACATATCATATGTGGCCAGCTGAGCTCCTTATACCAGGTGCGTGATCACGTGGTTACACAACAACAACAATGGCTGAAAGTGTTGAAATCTTGCCCACTCCAAAGTAAGTATGATTTGATATTTTCCTTAATATGCAACGGATTTTGATGAAATATGGCCCAGCAAATGCGTCTTCATGAGCCGGGAGTTCGGCACATACGTATGTCGTTTTTGCGAAGAATAGATTTCCGTGTCGGTAGACACGGACATCGATTCTTCGCAAAGAAACTGCAGAAGTATGGGCCAAAGTACAGATACCACCACCATGCAGCTTAACAAGATGCGTTTGATGCGCCAGATTTAATCAAGAGCCGTTACATAATAAGGACAAAATAAAAGAATATGTTCTTTGAATTGGAGGGCTTCTGGAACGTTCAGTACTTGCTGTTGTTGTTCATACACCTTGTTATATGTGAATGGAGACATCGGGTCGTGTCATTGGTGGCTGGCCTACATGTAGCTCCTAAATTGTCACGTGAGAAATGGTGCTTATGGCATTATTGGTCAGAAAATTACCTGATCTGTGATTGGAGAAATGGGTCTTAATGGACCAGCCTAGCTCCTAATTTGCTAGCCAACCCATACAGCCTAATACGAATATATACTGTCTGTAAGAAGCCTGGGCTAAAATGTTCGTATGTGCTTTTAGGATCGTCTGGAAATTTCAATTGATGTATTTACATTTATTGAACATAGGCTGCATATGCAGCCTATGCTCAATACATATGCAGCCTATGCTCAATACATGTAAATCCAATAAGTATTTACAAGAAAACATTGCTAATGTGAAATTTTGCACTTACGAACATTTTGCTCGTACGAAGTTTAGTGAAACGGCCCCTTGATCGTTCAAGGATTGAATGGCGAACGGTCCGATCTCGTCATGTGTACACTTGTCTCACAGATTATATGTCATAGCATTGCTACTATGACTTAAATGTACATGACCACTCAGTAGGCACAACATTTTCTTCATGTAAGTAAACATTCATTCATCATTACCCCACATATTGATTGGCATTATTATACATTTTATATGAGACTTAAATTTCCACACTGATAGCAGGAGCGATAACCGTGTTTCCTTAAAATGTTAACGGATATTACTGTTTATTATCTGTGTTTACTTTTTGATGCGTAATGATCATACTATAATTATAATCTATCGAAACTATTATTTGTTCAGGTGATAGCCTGATACCACCGCGCGTCACTATCAGTAAAGTAAATATTACTAAATGATTACATCTCGTATACCGGCGACTCGTAAGTTTTAGAACTGGCGGAATAGTGACAAAATTTTACACTTATTTAATTCATATAAAGAACGTTTTGTGCCTGCTGAGTGGGCATGTACCTTTAAGAAATAGGGTTGTCTCATTTTGACCAGTCTAGATCCTGCATTACGATTGAGATTCAACTGTACTGATGGCTTTTACGACCTATATCTGTATATAGACTCGTAGTTCAGTCTGACACGGACTGAAATATCCGCGATGTGTCCAACAACCGATATAGCTACCTATCGCTTGCAGGGGTGCGATAGCTGATCCGGAGTGTGATTTGGTCGATATGGACATAGACGCTTGTATCCAAAAGGCAGATGTCACAATTGAGACACGCCATGTGAATTTTGTGATGGCGTTAAAAGTCGACAAAAGTTTTAAGAATACATGTTGTACTCTGAAAATTTTGTCAACTTTTGACTTTATTTATTAAAAATATTGTAAATTGTGTAAACGTGTTTAATGAAATTACGCAGATGTCCCAAGGTACAAACTCACATGGCGCGTGTTTCAATTTGTATATGTGTAGTATGATCTATTATGTTATCACCTACATGTTAATCTAGGTCACGAACTAAATGAGTCATGGATATGATGTGTGTGGGATACATGCATGCATATATAATACATGAACGAGTATTGTCCGCTTTTTCGAACAATTGAGATTAAGCTACAACTCACTCGAACAAGAAATCAGTAACACGTGTGGGAGGATGTACCCCTCAATAACTCAATAGCCGTGGGTAAACCGTCTGCCGTGGAACGAGGGAACTATTTGAACCCCAAGGCCGTAGGCCGCGGGTTCAAATAGGTCCCGAGTGCCACGGCAAGCGTTTACCCACGGCTGTACACGGTCGAACGTTATTGTTACATTTCCGTCAATAGCATGCAATATGAGCATATATGCAGTATGTTCGGTTCTTTGATAATCTTCTCCATTCAAACAGCTGATTTTACACATACATATTTCGGGGCCGCAGTACACGTCGCGTGATGCAGCCGCATCAATTTCAAACGTTCAGTGTGAAAGTTGTGAACTGGTCTGGTGAAGTAATGGCGCGTTCTAGTAACATCATCAGGCACATGCATTACGTAGTTGTTGGCTTGGCCCCGGACTGAGCATTGTCTACAGCCATGGTCAAACAGCAGCGCTATACGTTTGAACACTAATATTGTAACGACCCTTCGTTGCGTCTGCCTTCAAGAATACGGGGTAGGGAAATTTAACGACTATATCTACTTGGCAATGAAAAGACGACAGTGACGAGATTTTAGTAACATCTGATATTTTGATAATAGTTCTAACATGCAGTATTACTCAACGTGTACCATTAATGAGTGGTGACAAACTATGATAATAACGATGAGGGTGATCTGATTATGGACAGATATTGACTAATATGAGATGTACACATGGCAGGAAACAAAAGCACACCAGGCGACTGTGGGAGTAAGCAGACTCAAGAAAGGATATTAGCGCATGTAAACACGGACTAGATTTATGCTAAAATCTGGCGGAAAATCACACTAACGCAAACCCAAGTCATGGTGGGAAATCACGAAGCTGGGGTGGGAAATAATGCTGGGTGGGGAGTCACACAGCGGGGATCACGAAGCAGGGGTGGGAAATCATGACACTAGCTGAATGGGTGGCACACAACAGCTATGACGCATGTCAATGGAGTGGTGTTCACCTAACAGTAGTGGGAGGGGAGTCACACAGCAGGGGATCACGAAACTTGAGTCGGGAATCGTATGGCAATGGGGAAAAAGTGGGTGGGGTAATGGGATATTGGCATTATCATGGTTCCAACCAATATTAATAATCAATAATGTCATAATCACGTTCAAATCATCACATCTAACGACTAATGGACCATTGGCAACATCGTCGGTGAGTAATGGTTAAGGGGGAGGATATTTGGGCCTTGGGAGTTCAGAGACGCGAGTTGCGTCTCGAGTTGCGTCTCTCGGGACAAAGTCGACAACTGACATATTTCACTCCTATTTATAACCTTCGGTCCGGACGTTGTCCGCAGATCCAGCCTTTTGATTGGCTCGTGAATACTCCGAGGACAACATTCGGACAATGAGGACCATATTTGGAATCCGCGGACAAATTGTCCCTGATTCCGCACAGTGGATTGGGTGGAATGTGTAATCGGATTCCCGGACTTTCCCATTTTAACGAAACGTGAAAGTTGTCCCGCATCGTTGATTGGTCGGAGAGGTTTGGCGGAAATTACCGAGCTGAAACAGGTTTACGCAGTATAAAATGGCGGCCGTGTTCAAGACACACAGGAAATGTCAACAAACGATTGTGAATTGTAACTAACTTAACAAGTTTCCTGGTGTATGAAGACGCCGATAATAAACTATTGACAATTGTGAACATCCAGGCATGCATCGGAGATCGTGGTAAGTTCTGTGCATAAAATGACAGACGTGTTTTGTTGTCCAAAATGAATGATACATGCAAAGAAAGGAATACGCAATACGCAGCTGTGTATAGCGATGCTTCGCTCGCTGGGTCGCTTCAATATGAGCGGTGTCGAACAACGGCAGTCATGTAACAATAACTGATTTGACATTGACCTTCAGCACAGGGACCGTATGGGTTTGCTATAACATGAAAATGTGGATGAAAACAAATAATCATATGAAGGCTTAAGGACCAGTTCTATACTTGATCATCGTTTGATTAAAAGATAATTGCTTCCTAAATGTGATAGGATATATGAATAACATATATGTGAACATTAGCTTGTTACTATACGACGCATGGAGTTGCTGTGTCGGCCATCGTAGTGTGTACAAGCCATGAGTCAGTTTTACCTCTTGTTGTAGTTGACACATACAGCAAATAATATGACATCTACACAAATACAATTTGGTGCAACATCTTCTATAAATGTTAAACAACGTTCTATGGGTTGTTTTCATCACACTTGTAATATTATACAAAGTCTGATTTCTGAAGAGCTTGTTGACCTGCTGTTAACCTTTTTGAGAATCCAGTAATGGCTTTATAACAGTTAGATAAATACACAGTGCTGTCAATATTGTCACGGGTTTGTGTAACGTGGGCCACGACTGATTTAAGAGGCCTAGTCAGATAGGAACAACAATTATGTGTATAACTACATGCATATTTTATTTACACACAATTCACAATGATTACAATTGCAAGCCAATACTAATCGAGGTCGTGTGGACCTATCCGTCTCTGATAGATGGTATGAATCTGCGCCGAGGGGGTCTTTGATGAAACTTGAATCGTTTACCGACAGGCAGAGACAACTACTGTCTGTTCCACGTTTTGCTGCCGACGAACATTTGGCTATTAAACACATTAAATCTTAAAAATATATAAAAGTAAGTACTTTTTCATCAATAACAAAAATGTCACCCTCCCCAAAAAAAATTTGTTTGATGAAATGCCATCAAATATTGACTTTATTGCGAAAAAACGATTTTCCTATGGGAATTTAACATGGTGAGTCAATTTCCAAAATTGTTCGTTTTTGGATCAAAAAACGATTTTGTTTTGGAAATTGATTGCGAAACCTGGCGAGATAGCTTGAAAATGATGTAACTAAGAAAACAAAAGTTAGATTTTGAAAATCGGTCCACAAATAAAAAAATATATTTTAAGAAAAATCTATTTTTAGCCCCCATGTTAAATTCCCATAGGAAAATCTTTTTTTCGCTAAAAAATCAATATTTGATCGAATTTCATGAAACAAATTTTTTTGGGGAGGGTGACATTTTTGTTATTGATAAAAAAAGTACTTACTTTTAAATATACTTTAGATTTAATGTATTTAATAGCCAAAAGTTCGTCGGCAAAAACACGTGGAACAGACAGTAGAGAAGATGGTGTTCTAGCTAATTAAACAAGGAAATATCTCCTTTAACTGAGGTTGCAAGAATGGTCTATAGACACTATGGTTTATAATGGTCGAAGAGAAATAACATCAGACAACTTTCCAGACATAAATGCGGGTGGTATGATAAATAGGAGAACTGACGGAGCCCCGCAGGGGACATGGATTTGTTTTATTAATTCGTTCCTACGAAATGACAATTCGTTCCTACGAAATGACAATTCGTTCCTACGAAATGACAATTCGTTCCCACGAAATGACAATTCGTTCCCTCGCATTAACAATTCGTTCCCTCGCATTAACAATTCGTTCCCACGAATTAACAAATTGTTAAATTGAGAGAACGAATTGTTAATTCGTGGGAACGAATTGTTAAATTGAGAGAACGAATTTTTATTTCGTGGCAACGAATCAATAAAATAAATAATTCTACGTCCCCTGTGGGCCTCCGTAGGACAATAGGGGAACTCACTCCTCCTATCATATTATTCTCACAGTAAGGGAGGTAACCTTCACCTCTCTAATAGATACCTGCTGATCTAGTAGCCGAGAAACAGGTCAGCAAAGGATAGAGGTAATCACGGTAGTTGGGATAATAAGGGGGAGGGTGTTAATAACCAGGGCCCGGTTGCTCAAAGCATTGCTAAGGATTTAACAGTCTGTTAAGCTAACAGAGGTTTTGAGCAACCGGGCCCTGAATGAATCTCATTTGATGTCCGCGGGTATTACTTCTTAACCGGACACACACACGGACTGTTACATACACGGACTGTCACACGTTTACACGGACGGACACACGGTGTAAACACTACATTACATGCTTCACGGCTCTCCCAGAACCGCGGGCATGAAAACACGTCTTGGACTATATCACATTTAATCAACTTTGGCAGTTGGCGCTATTTGCATTATCATTTGCACTATCCGAGTTAAATAGCTCCATCCGGGTAGTGTCAGTTGAAAATGGACAAACGGCACATATATAATAACCCCTAGCAGTATAAATCCGGCCCCGTACACAAATTCCATCCGGGGGTCGTGAATAAAGGGCGATACCACCATGAACACACAGATCAGAAGGGACAATATTGGTACAATAATAGGGGACCGGTATCCGACGTCACCAGTACACGGCATGCTCCTGCGAATACGAATCAACGACAGCGTACTCATTCCGGTCACGAAGAAACCCACAAATGACGTCATGTTTATTAATAGATCGACATTACCGGTCAGAAGCAACAGAAACGCAAATACATGGCTCATTATCACAGCCATTGTTGGAATAAATGTTCGCACGTGGAGATATGACATCACATCCGGGAAATGTCCATTTCGCGCAGCCGCAAACATGATTCTTCCGGTGTTGAAGCTGTTCGAGTTGGCGGCGCCATACACGGAGCAACAAACGCTAATCGGAATCAGGAGAGCGACAGGTTTTACTGCCAGACGTCCCCAATCGTACGCTACTGACGTCGACGCTAGAAACTCACTCTTGGACAACATCGTGAAGTACGATACATTAGTCATTACATAAACGATGGTTACGAAAATGATCGATAGCATAATGGCGCGCGGGATATTGCGTTTCGGATTGATAAGCTCTTCCGCCATTACACACGTACACTGGAATCCGCCGTATGAAAACAATAGCTGGTAGAAGGCCAAGGAATACCCCGATACGTCCGTTGATGTACCTTGAAACGGACTGTGAAATGTCTCCGTCCGCCCCTTGGCAAGGTAAACGATACCGCACCCAGAGATAAGAATCAACGCGCTTCCTTTCGCCATAGTGAAGAAGATTTGTGTCGAAGCTGCGAATCGAACACTGACCACGTTTGTTATCATCAATGTTAACAGCATAAATCCAGCGATTAGAGTTCGAATACTTTCCGGTGGCCCACAACTATCGAACATCGGCGAGCAGAGGTAATCGGCGAACACGAGTGAGTACAGCGCCATGGCTCCTGGGTTGGCTAACAGTGTGTTCACCCAGACTGTCAAAAACGCGGGAAGTTTCCCAAGTCCTTTGTTGATAAAGGTATAGTCGCCTCCTGACTGGGGGATCAGAGTTCCCAGTTCCCCGTACACCAGACCGAGAATCAATGAGATGAGTCCGCATGACGCCCACACAACTAGGCTCATGCCCACCGATCCCACATTCCGTAACGCCCCCTTCGGAGTGACAAATATCCCGGAGCCAATCACGTTTCCCACTGCAAATGTTATCCCGCCAAAAAGTCCAATACGAGGCTTGAGACGTACTTTATCAACTTCCGTTTCAATGACAGGTGCGCCGTTCTGTATTTGTTTACTTCCTGCTGGCGGAAGCAGGGGTTCCCTCTCCGAGGGGTTTGTTGAGTTGTCCATACTAGACTACGCCAGGGGTCGTTGCACTAAACTGTGTACGTCTAAAATGTTCGTAAGTGCAAAATTATGATAGTCTGTCAATTTCACATTAATAATGTGTTCTTCCAAACAATTATTGAATTTTAATTTATTGAGCATAGGCTGCATGCAGACTACGCTCAATAAATGTAAATCCATCAATTGAAATTTCCAGACGATTCTAAAGTTGCGCTTACAAACATTTTAGTATGGCTGTGACTGGATAATGCGACTGGCTCATGGTAGTTGTGACCAGTGTAGATCTTGATTAAATATCCCGATAACGAGCTATATTGCTAGTGAGAAGCATGGCATGTGTGTCATTGATGGAATGATGAACAGTGCATGTCCTGGTCAGACTGTGCGTAATTCCCATTTCGCCAGTCACAACCACAAAGTGTATGATCACGTGGTTACAACAACAACAACAAGTACTGAAACTTCCAGAAGCACTCCGATTCAAAATACGTATTCTTATATTTTGTCCTTATTATGTAACGGATTTTGATGAAATGTGGCATCGAACGCGTCTTGTTAAGCTACATTTGGTCTCGATACTTTGGCCCAAACTTTTGTCTTTTGTGCGAACAATCGATTTCCGTGTCTACTGACACAGAAATCGATTCTTCGCAAAAACGACATAAGTATGTGCCGCACTCCTGGGACCACCAAATGCAGCTCACGAAGACTTGTTTGCTGTGCCATATTTCATCAAAATCAGTTGCCTATGAAGGAAACTATCAAATAATACTTACATGTACTTTGGAGTGGGCGCGCTTTCAACACTTCCAGCCATTGTTGTTGTAACCACGTGATGATGCACCTTGAACCATAGCAAGTGGGGACCATCGACGAAAAATATTGACCAGTCGATGACGTAAGAAATTAATATTTATATAAAAAGACTAAGAACGTCTTAAATGTCAATACACTACAGTATTTATTTATAGCGGGCATTTGTAATTTTTAGAACTGTTTAAATAGTGACACGATTAAACACTGGCATTTAATTCCTATAAAGAACATTTTGTGCCTACTGAGTGGGCATGTACCTTTAACATCAATAAATTACGGATATACAGCCCGGTATTTTTCTGGTTCCACAAAATAACGAGTGTCTATCGTTTACACATCGTTTTGACATCGTTTATTTTGTTTCATAATTAGAAAATGTTTTCGTTGGTTTAAACCTGTCGCGTGTAACTAATCCAACGAAAACATCATTTTCTAATTAAAAACAACGAAACCGATGTGTTGAAAGAAATAAGAGGCGTTTAAATACACTGTAGGTGAAAGCAATGTATTCAAACGAAAATATCGGTATCACGTCAAAAATATATCTGCATGTAGTTGTACAAAACGATCGTTTTCAATTCGTTTTCCAGTTCGTTTTCGTTTGTTTCGTTTGGGAACCTTCATCAAATCTTTGCTGTAACCTCCTTATATTAAGATACAAACTCGGTAAATGATTTTCAGACTATTCCATTTATAAAAAGGGGGTATTTGTTAAAATTACTTTCAAAAAGTGAAGATCCTGATGAGACGGCTCGTTACGAGCCGGCTCATCTGGATCTGCACTTTTTGCATAAACCGACATAGCGGGATTTCTGGTTCAAAGGGTTAAGATACAAACTCGGTAGGGCTCAGTGCACTTGACCTTCTGTTTGTATATCATACTAATTCAAACACGAATTCAAAAACATATACGCACATACAGGCAGTTTGAGTGGACGACGGTGAGCGCGAGTAAGATCAGCATCAGCCAATCAAACTGCTTGGTTTTGGCCCCATTAAATTTGTGTCATGTTTATGTATACATATTTGTCCAGAAGGTATCAACAAAACAGTATTTACACACACGTCAATCCATAGTCCAGTTTATTTATTGTTAACACGTCGAGATTACACACCTGTGGTATACGATCCGCCACGAGAGAACTTGAATTATTGATTGTTGTTGGATCAGTGTAGCTCTTGGGTAGCTAGCTCACTTATCTAGCTTGCTACGAACCTGGGGCCCGTTTCACTAAACTTCGTACGACTAAAATGTTCGTAAGTGCAAAGTTAGGATCGTCTGGGAATTTCAATTGATGGATTTACATTTATTGAGCATAGGCTGCATATGCAGCCTATGCTCAATAAATGTAAATCCAATAATCGTTTACAGGAAAACATTGTTAATGCGAAATTTACAGACTATCATAAGTTTGCACTTACGAACATTTTAGTCGTACAAAGTTTAGTGAAACGGACCTCTGGCGAAAAACGAAATTCAACATTATAATAAAAACTTAATCCATACAAATTGAGCAGGGTCTATGATAGGCCCTGATCAGACTGGATCTACACTTGGAAGCAAACAAAATAAGCCGCATTTTGTCATGGCGGTTCGTATATTATGATTAACAATGCAAAGATAAGTCACTGTAAGTTTAAAGGCACATGCCCACTCAGTAGGCACAAAATGTTCTTTATATCAGAGACATCGTCCGAGACATTTTCTGGCAAAATAAACATTCATTCACCATTACCCCACGTATTGATTGGCATTATTATACATTTTGTATCGAACGTACATTTCTACACTGATATCAGGGGCGATAACCGTGTTTCCTTAACTTTTAACGGACTATGTATTCTCTTTATTTATTTTTGATGTGCAATGATCATACTAAAAAATCTGTCGAAAATATTATTTTTTCAGGTGACGCATTTAATTAGTATAAATAATTAAAAAATAGCATGCCTCATTTGCATATGAAAATAGCCCGATACCACCGCGCGTCACTATCAGTAAAATAAACGTTACAAAATGTTATATCTGTATAGCGGGCATTCGTAGTCTTTAGAACTGGTGGAATAGTTTAATTTTATTTAAATTTAAATTAATTACACTCGTGTCTATAATGGAAACTTCATTCTAATTGTGGTATAGTATACAGTGGCGGATCCAGCATTTGAGGAACGGGGGGATTGTCTAGTTGCGAAGGTAACTCTTACAATCTACTCCCGTACCGACAGTAATTACAAGAGTTACCGTTCGCAACTAGGGGGCTGTCCTATATTTGAGCTCTTCGAAATACACGTTCCTGTGCTTTACGGCATTCATATTCAGACTCCAATTGGTGGTAAACTGTGATTTATGTAAACTATGTGGCTGAACGGGGGGTGGGGGGTACAACCCCGGAACCCGCCCCCCTCTAGATCCGCACCTGGTATGATCCTTTCACAACAACAAAATAATACATTCACAAAATTCCCTTACATGTATGTGAGCGAAAATGTCACAAAGTACGTCAAACTACAATCTCCCACATCTCCGATTCTGATATTTTATAAAATTCCTCAAAACATGCATAATATTCAAGTATTCAAGTACTTGAATACTATAATAATATGCATGTTTTGGGGAATTTTATCAAATAAAATGGAATGATTGATCGACACAGGCATTATTTTGCATAAAATAAACAACATATCCTCCCACTTCTACATATATATTGGGATTTGTATCAGTACTCAGTACTATTAAAACTAATTTCCTAAAAACCTGCCCAAATGTTACGGCCATATAAACAATGCAAAAACAATACGTTTTTCGATATTAAATTATAGCAAAATTTAAGAATAAGCCTACTTTTCATTTCGTGAAATTTTGTCCTATATTGATTTTATTGCGAAAAACAATTTCCACATGTTAAATCCCCATAGACATCTTTACAGAGTGACGATGTCTAAGGGGATTAGCGTGATATAAATTGTATAATGGTGCCAATCAATACGTGGGGTAATTACGACTGAATAATTGTTTTGCCAGAAAATGTCTCAGACGATGTCTCTGACATAAAGAACATGCTATGCCTACTGCAGAGCTCCAGATAAGCTGCGTATTTGCGTAAATACGCAATTAAAATTTCAAAAAACCCAATTCAAATCAGAAGTAGCGAGTATCAAAAAGCAATAACAAATTTTTGGTACCTTTATCATGCTGCAGAAAACAATAACTATACCACAAATATAGCATATTTTTCTTATTTTCCATGAAAACACATCTTGGTATTTCATTAGAATTGTCTCCAAGGAGACAATTCTAATGAAATGCCAAGACATGTTTTCATTTCGAAGCAAACTATTCAATAATCGCTGTCTGTTGATGTGTAAACAGTAGTGTGATTTTATTTTACCCAATTAAAATTTTGAAATACCCAGTTGCTTCAGATATGATGGAGTGAAAATACTCAATTACTAATTCCTTATCTGGAGCCCTGCTACTGAGTGGGCATGCTCCTTTAAAAGAGAAGGCCACGAAAACGTGTCTAGCATGATACAGACTATTATCACATAACACGCATATTAACATGTAAAGCAGTTACTGCGCATGCATCTGCATAAACGGTCTGTAGTGTAACTACGGAACGAACTATGACGCACACCATGTGATTTTGTACCTAAGAACATGTGCAATTATTCATGAAATACATTTACAGAAATTGTGATATATACTGTAAATGACGTGGAAAGATGACGAAATGTTCATAGCAAATGCCTAATTCTATTAGCCGCTCGGCAACTTTCGATGTCATAGACGAAAACTATCGTAAAGTTTGTCAATATGTTTCTCTGCCTCATGGGTATGTACGGAGTAGGGGACATGGATTATTTTTTATTAAATGCATTCCTACGAAATAACAATTCGTTCCCTCAATTTAACAATTCGTTCCCTCGAATTAACAATTCGTTCCCACGATATAACAATTTGTTCCCTCGAATTAACAATGCGTTCCCACGATATAACAATTCGTTCCCTCGAATTAACAATTCGTTCCCACGATATAACAATTCGTTCCCGTGGGAACGAATTGTTATTTCGTGAGAACGAATTGTTAAATTGAGGGAACTAATTGTTAATTCGTGGGAACAAATTGCTAATTCGTGGGAACGAATTGTTAAATTGAGGGAAAGAATTGTTAATACATGTACGTGGAAACGAATTGTTAAATTGAGGGAACGAATTAATAAAACAAATAATTCTGCTGGGCTCCGTAGATTTGTGACTGGTGTAGCTCCTGATCAAATAGCACACTTCTCGCGTCTGATACTTATCTACAGTGCATGTTAGAAGCATGGTGGGTGGTTCATTGATGGAATAACGAGCTGTGCAGATCATGAATAGATTGTGTGAATGCACAGGCTGATCTGAATCCACACTGGTCACATTTCATCAGTCACAGCAACATACATGTATATGTACATGTAGCTAGAACTTGACGCTTGTCCACACGCGAATGTGTACCCCCTCCCCACCTACATGTACAGGCAGCCACTCAAAAAGAGAGATAAAGGGAGATAACTAATATGTCGGTATGGTGTTTGTTTGTTTGTTTGTTGGGGTTTAACGGCCTATCAAGCTAAGGTCATTTACGGCCGGCTCAATGGGTTTAGTACTAAATCCCATGCACAAGTACATATATACATTTTCAAGTACATGTACAAATTGGGGGAAAATCCCAAAATCAGAACTGAATATTTACAATAACAAAACTATATATTGAGCCCTGAAATCAGAATAATCCTGATCTAATGCCAGGTCCTTGCCACACCAGAATCACTTGGGCCCCCTCCCAAAAGCAGTAGGATCTTACTACGTTCATAATGGGCAATAACCCAATTCAACTCCCAGGTAACAAAAGAGCCAAAGATAAAAACATACCGAAGGGCCAAACCAGGCAAATCGTGATTCCTATAAGGAGGAACCCCACCGTTAATTTACGCCGTCACATTCGCCCGACCACCACCCACTCCCCTGAACAGAGTGTACGTTTTGTCCCAGGCCGAGTGAGTCAGTGATTAGTCCCAGCACGACTTCGGACCCCTGTATATATCCCCTGCACAGAGTGTACGGGTTGGCAAGCAGTGTTATCTGTGTTGCTAACCCTTACTACGCTGAATTAATTTGTGTCGTCTGCTGAATATTTTTTATTTTCCATTTTCCTCATCAAAAAACTTGGTTTGGCAGCACTTTAGAATCATTTCCAATGGAAATGATTCTAAAATGCTGCCAAACCATGTTTTTACTGAGAGAAAAGACAAAATATGAATTAACAGCAGACGACTATTTTCGGTATGGTGACCTTTGTCGTTATTGCAGGAGACACAACCTTTGAGCAATGGTTTATGCAAGTGTTAATGGAATGGATGGTGCTTAATATAGGAATGAATGGCCTTTTTGTGGAATTTATCGGGGTATAAACTTGGAGTATAAACTTAAAGTTTATATCCCCGATAAATTCCACAAAAAGGCCATTCATTCCTTATAATTCCAGCATTTGAAATAAATTCATCAAGAAAATGTGTTTATTTTCCGTTTTCTTAAGAATTATTTTAACTGCGCCTCACGGTTACGGAAAGTAGTTGGGCATGGGAGTTTATTGGGATATAAATTTTGGACAGAAACTTGCTACGGACCAATCAAATTGTGAATTGTGTAAATATTTTTGAGCTGGAATTATTGGCCCATCAAAACAAAAGATTATCATTTAGGGCCAAGCAATGTAAATGAAGAATACAAATAATAGCAAAATAGTATGTTAGATGTGGTAGGCAATCAGATCATTCGGGTAAAAGTATTAATATGATGAACAATATCAATGAAGAACATGTATAGAATTATAAAATTATAAAAATGAGAAACATGTATAAAAATGATAAAAATCAGATCTTCGGATACAAGCTGGTTTCATGAATAAAGCTAAGCAAACCTTCAATGTTCTCCACCAGTAGCCTATTTCACCAACATTGCAAAGTATACTTATCTAGCAAAGTATACTTTGAGGGTAATCATTTATGTTACCCGAAATGCATTATGTCATATAGAACTAACATTGCATATATTTGATGATTAAAAGTATGCAGAATTATTATACTGAATTTATTACATTATCACAGCCAAAATGGCTGTGATAATGTAATAAATTCAGTATAATAAAAAATAATTAATTTATCCTAAAATTGAAAATTTCTCCCTCAAAGTATACTTTGTGATATAGGCTACTGGAATAACTCCCTCAAAGTATACTTAGGTACTAGATAAGTATGCTTAGCATTGTTTGTGAAATCGGCTACTGGTTTCGGCATATACACCACCAACTGCGCTAATCTTCCAAGTATTTGTCAATTGTTAATTTCAAAAGACTTGGACATAGTGCGTTAAATCCAGCATAATGCTTGGCTGAGCATGTGCAAAATGCCACCCCCGTTTTTTCTGAGTCGAAAAAGGGGCATAACTGTGTATGAAGAGAATCGGCCAAACGCTGTAGAAGTGGTTCGCCGGATAAGGACCAACTATTTACATGTATTCAGAGTCGCAAAAAGGGGCATAACTGCGGATGGAACGGTGGGACAGCGAACATTGTTACGTTATGCACTCCTGCACTTGATGATTGGGATGTATATCGGCCAAAAACTGTAGAAGTAGTTCGCCGGACAAGGAAAAAAAAACATTTCAAAGTCAAAAAAGGGGCATAACTCTGGATGTATCATTGGGACGCACTCCTGCACTTGATGGTAGGTTTGTATATCGAATATGAAGAGAATCAGCCAAAAACGTGCAGAAGTAGTACGCCGGACAAGGAAAAGCAATTTTTTGAAAAAAGGACGTTAAACTGCGGATGGATTGATGGTAGGGTTTATATCGAATATGAAGAAAATCAGCTACATGCCAGGTATGGAAGGTGTTCGAGCCAATTCCCACCCTTAAATATGAGCCGAATCGAATCGAATCGAAAATATCTGTAGTTTTCCGGACAATGAAAACATAATCTGTTCAGAGTCGAAAAAGGGACATAACTGCGGATGTATCAGTGAGACAGCAAAAAAGAATATGTCACTCCAGCTCTTGATGGTAAGGCTGTATACCGAATATGAGAATCGGCCAACAACTGTAGAAGTAGTTCGCCGGACAAGGACAATTGTCTACTGACAGACGGACGGACAGACGGATGGACAGGGCAAACACTATATGCCACCGACAACTATCGTTGCAGTGGCATAAATACATGTATAATATTCACAAATACATTCACCCATTGCTTTTGTTATACACATTTACGGTTATGCAATTTATTAAACATTTATTTTTATTATTGTTATTTCTCAATAAAAGCATTTGTTGTGACCCCTCATTTGAACCGTCTCGACGAGACTGTTCCAATGGCGGTCACGACATATAAATCTGAGCGCATAGAAGAAACATATTTAGGATTTTCCGCCAACAAAACGACGTATCCTCAGCATGAAAAGGGCTAATATTAACATTTAAATATTTTTGTTCAGTATTATTGTGTCTCAAAATCACCAGCATTATTTCAAGTACAAAATCAAAGTACTGAAAGTACTGAACATAGGGTACTACAAGATTAAACTAGATTGATTGCTTGATTGATTGCTGGTGTTACAGTTTCATTAACCCTTAAAGGTACATGCCCACTCAGTAGGTACAAAATGTTCTTTACATCAGAGACATCATCTGAGACATTTCCTGGCAAAATAAACATTCATGCGCCATTATCCCACGTACTGATTGGCATTATTATACATGTTATATCAGACGTAAATTTACACACTGATATGAGGGGCGATAACCGTGTTTGCTTAAAATGTTAACGGACATTACTCTTTAATCTCTGTATTTATTTTATGATGTGCAATGATCATACTTTAAAATCTGTCGAAAATATTATTTTTTCAGGTGACGCATTTCTTTAGTATAAATAATTAAAACATATCATTCCTCATTTGCATATGAACATAGCCTGATACCACCGCGCGTGTCACTATCAGTAAAATAAATATTACTAAATGATTATATCTGTATAGCGGGCACTTGTAACGTTTAGAAACTTGTTAGATTTTTTTTGTCGTATTTCAGTACTTGCAGTGTTATACTGTCATTAATGTGTTCCCTGACTGTAAGTTATCACCTTAAATACTGACTTATTGACCCCCTTCCATGAACGTAGAATTGACACTCATGTTGGCGTGTATTGGCCACCATAGACAAATGTCAATCAGGCCGAATTCAGGAATGTCACTAAAATCCACTGTAGATCCATCGATAGAGAGAGAGAATGAGGATTAAACATCAGTTAGACCTACACGTGCGAGTTTTGTTTCGCACAGGTGTCGGGTGAGTTTAAAAATAGGCTGTCGGAAGGTCAAACTTGATGTAGTTTGTGTGTTAAACGCGTCGCTTGTTTCGGAGAGTATTCGGAGGGGAGTTAACTCTGTTACTAAATTTAGCGATGACCGCACGATTTGTGCTGCAAATGGGGGCAAATCACGCGCAACAAAATAATCCGATGTATTTTTGTACGTAGAACAACCGTTGTTGATATTGTGCAGTGCAAGTTTTTCATAATATTATTTTCAATTAGTGGTTGCGTATGCCAGTTAAACGTTTAGTAACACAATGCATTTTGTTGTTATGGTTATTCCAAGATATCACTACGGACGTGCCCATCGAGGGGATCTGGGGCGTGGCTAACTGTCCGACGCGATTCTAAGTTGTCAATCACAGGCGTCCGCACCACGGGGGGTCGTGGGCGGGCCAAATGATCCCGCTCGATCGCAATACATACGGATACACATGTACCCTATGTAACCAGAGAAGAGGATAGCATCCACGCAGTCTGATCAGATTCAATTCGTTATTCGATCAACCAAAATTCACTGTGTGCTGATCAAGGCTAGTTGCGAACGGTAACTCTTGCAATCTACTCCCGTACCGTCCGTAGCTACGGTACGGTACGGGAGTAGATTGCAAGAGTTACCGTTCGCAACTAGATCAAGGCCGACGCTGGTTATCAATACAATACACGTATGTTAGTGAAACGCAAGGATTTTTCAGATGTAGCCATGACTTGAGAAACGGGGCTTGTGTGGTTTGTGACAGTGTAGCTCCTGATCAAATAGCACACTCATGTAGCTTGGTAACGAGCTGTAGCGCTTGTCAGAAAAGCATGACCGATGTTTCATTGATGGATCGGCGAATCCTGATCACACTGCGTAGATGCACAGGCTGATCAGGATATACACCCGTCTCAAAACTCAGCTGCTCCATTTCTCCAGTCACAGCAAGAAATCATGTCATACAGAAGTTACTGTGGCTGGAGAAAATGTGGTTATGGTAGGTGTGGCAAATCTAGCTCCTGATCAACTAGCGCATTTGTGCTGTCGGATCAGGGCATGCAATGTTTGTCATACCTCGGTGTCCGTGAACATATTGCCTTCATACTCCACTTATTGATCAGTATCTACACTTTTTGCCAGTGTTATTGGTCGCTTTGTATCCACAAGGGACATACGCAGAGCTCCAGATAAGCTGCGTATTTGCTTAAATACCCAATTAAAATTGCCAAAAACCCAATTGAAATCAGAAGTAGCGAGTATCAAAAAGCAATACAAATTGTGTGGTACCTTTATCATGCTGCAGAAAACAATAAACAGACCACAAATATAGCATATTTTGTCTTATTTTCCATGAAAACACATCTTGGTATTTCATTAGAATTGTCTCCAAGGAGACAATTCTAATGAAATGCCAAGAAATGTTTTCATTTCGAAGAAATATATTACATAATTCCTGTCTGTTGATGTGTAAACAGTAGTTTGATTTTATTTTACCCAATTAATATTTTGAAATACCTAATTGCTTCAGAAATGATGGAGTGACAATACTCAGTTACTAATTCCTTATCTGGAGCCCTGCATACGTGTACAACGTTATCGTGATAATAGACACTACTGCCTGCGCTAATCTTGTCAAAACTTGTCAATTTCTTTATCTCAAAATGCTACAACTCAGGCTTAGACAATCAAATTGCTTGATTGCTAGTTGGTCTTGCCAATAGATGGTCAGAAACGATGATTAACCCAGGACGTACATAGTAATACCATATGTTGTAATCAACATTGATCGCCTTGTTGTCAGGTTGTTGATAACTATAAATGACAGACGATAATAAGTTGCTGGAGGTCAATCGATGAGTCCAAATATAGGTAGACCAGGTGTATTATCATATCATAGCCTCGTTTTCGTGTATACTAACTACATGATAAAGTGCACGTGCATGCGTGTCAATATAATAGTGTATCTTAGTGCGCAAAATATACATGTAGTGTGGCTCAGTGGTATCGAAGCGCGAGAATATCCATACGTTAGCAAAACTTTTGTTCATTTTATCTGGTCGAGAGTTCGAACCTCACAAAACGCACTACTTTTGTCGATATCATTCTGTGTTTTTTTATGACTGCTTGCTGGAGAAGGGAATAAGTGAAACTGTGAGGGTTATCACTATTGCTGTTTGACCTCAATATGACATGATATGCGAGAACATACTCCAAGATTCTTCATGTACACACATATGTGCATTTAGTTATTAGTTTTATTCAAAGTGATAGACTAAATTTCTACATGTAATCTATCTCATGCTTAGTTAATGTAATTTGTAAGAGCAACACACATACAAAAGAAATATATAATAAAATATAAACAAATAAAAATATATGTGTATACATGTATGAAAAACTAAGATTCGAACTCACTACCTACGGCATTGATATCTTCACTGTAACCCCTCGACTAAATAACACTTGATGACAAATCTCAAAAATCAATATTGAAAAGGAATATTGCCACGGGTATTCTGTGTTTTGTTTATGATCGGTTTGTATGTAAACAAGTAGCAAGTTATCGTCTGCGGCCTATAATATAAGTCAATACACATTATACACATCATGTATATATAACCTCGCAGGCTGATCCGCCACTCATTACATGTATTTACACAATTCACAATGCAATAGTGTGTTTTGATATTAAGCGTACGTTATGATTTATTGTTTACCCTAGTTTCTTGACCAGTATCTATTAAATTAATCATTAAATGTTCAGCGCTATATTTACAACTTATTTCAGACATTGCAATATTTAACCGCAATAAGTTACATATTACCAGATTTAACCCTTTCAACCCTAAGGAACTGGAATGGACTGTGATATGCTAATGTTCCGACCAATCCAATGGTCACAAAATGTTTTTCAGATTCGTCCATTTATGAAAAGGGGGTGTTTTTGTTCTCAAAAATATTAAAATTACTTTCAAAAAGTGCAGATCCTGATGAGACGGCTCGCTACGAGCCGGCTCATCTGGATCTGCACTTTTTGCATAAACCGATATAGCGGGATTTCGGGTTCAAAGGGTTAATCGCCATTAACCCTTTCACCCCTAAGTAACTGGAATGATTTTGATATGTTAACCTTCCGACCAAAATGATTTTTAGACTAGTCCATTTATGAAACGGGGGGTATTTAAAAAAAAAAAAAAAAGGAAAATTACCTGTTCGATAGCAAATGGAAACTCAATACTCGCATAGGAGACTACATTATAAATCTGGCTAATAATAAGCATGTTATTGATCACATTTAAATCCTTAAACATTCAATATGTGAGCAGTGTACGTACATGTATTCTATGTACATGGTGGCTGCGGTTTCCAACTTTTAATGATGACCAACAATACCATATTTAGTAGTTTAGCATTCGTTCTGTAGTTAGTTTAAATATTCTACATACATGTATATGTTTATCCGAAATTTCTCTACACAATGTTCAGTCTAACTACACAAGTAATTCTGCTAAATTTGGTATCGTTGAACTCGTAGTTAACGGCTGGAACATGGTCATTATTAAAAGAAATAAAGCTAGTCGTATGAGGAAAAATGAGACACCCACAGCTGATGTGTGCCGCCATTACGCAAAACCAAAACAAGAGACCACATGCATAGACACACACCGTGATGTCTGGGGTATTAGTGGGAGCACGCATCGAAGGTTGTCCGCTTCGTTACAAAGAATAACTCAATGTCAAGGATGAATGTTTCTGACGACGGTCACGTGGTCAGAGGTGATCGACATAATCAAATCGTCTCTTTCGCACATAGGGCGATCTCCCGCTCTAGGGCATCGGTCATCGCTTCTTTGTCATCTGCAAGTAATGTGTAAACAATTGGATTTACTTTTTTTCCAAATTCTTGCATAAAATAGTGTTCGCAATGTAATAACACAGTGTATCACAAGAAAACCGTGTTATCAAGGTGTATGATCATATGGTTACAACAACAACAACAAGTACTGAAACTTCCAGAAGCTCTCCGATTCAAAGCATGTATTCTTTTATTTTGTCCTTATTATGTAACGGATTTTGATGAAGTACGGCGCATCAAACGCGTCTTGACAATCTGCATTTGGTGGTCTCGGTACGTTGGCCCAAACTTCTGTCGTTTTTGCGAGGAATCGATTTCCGTGTCTACCAACACGGAAATCGATTCATCGCAAAAACGACATAAGTATGTGCCGAACCACCAAATGCAGCTCATGAATACGCGTTTGCTGCGCCATATTTCATCAAAATCCGTTGCATATTAAGGAAAATATGAAATAATACTTACTTTGGAGTGGGCGCGCTTTCAACACTTTCAGCCATTGTTGTTGATGTTGTAACCATGTGACCATGCACCTTGCTTATGACGTGTTGTACATAAACCATTTCATAAATGCGATGACACATGTGTAATAACCTGCAGCGAATATGGTTGGCAGGCCACGTCACCCTAAGTACGTATTCGTATTATGCGCGAACGTTATGCCAAACGAACACATCGAAGACGTTCCAAATGACGTCCCTAATCAGAGACATAAATAATATACAAAATCATTGTGTGTTAAACGCCATTATATAGAGGATATTCCATCATACATTTTGAATAGCGGAAATAATACACGAGTGTGCGTCGGCTTCCACGTAAGCAACGAGTGAGCGTAGTGAACGAGTTGCTTGCACAGACGCCCACGGACACGAGTGTATTATTTCCGCTATTCAAACAAGTACGATGGAATATCCTATTTATTACACTCCCACGTTTGATATATATGCAATTGTAGTATATTTTTGAGATTATGCTCAATGAATTGTGCTGTGCGGATGAATAGTTACACAATGACGTATTTCCCGCCATTGACGTCACGCTGTCTGACGTCAAATGTGACGTCATGGAAACTTTTTGAAAGCCAAATTACGCAGCGGTTTCTATGAATTAGATATATTTTAGTGCATCTTTGGAATGTGTTCAATCACATTAACATTATAAATTAGACGAGACCCTCCTTAAGTTTTCAAATAACATTATTTTGACTGTAATAAAATTAAACATTTTGCATGGTAGCTCGTGGCTTCCAAGAAAGCACACGCACAATTACGGGTGTTCTCTTCACGGTGTATTATTTTTCAGGAGTTGATTACGGGTTTTCTCTCACAGCGAAACCTGTCCAAATAGCATGTAAGAGTGTAATACAATTCTACCACTTTGTCCTGGCGTTGCTTACATGCCTTTGTTTACAAAACAATCAGTTATAAAAAACAAGAGGGCCATGATGGCCCTAATTCGCTCACCTGACTCCATGAACACCAGAGGAGAATGTGACATTGAGTTCATATGTGTTTTAAAAAAATGGTGCTATTTTTAGATGGCGGTCATCTTGGATTAAGCGATGACTCTCATTTTACCAAATCTGAAAATGCTTCACCCAAGGATCATAACTTAAGTTTGGCCAGCATCGGCCATGTGGTTTCTGAGAAAAAGACGTTCAAAATCTCGAATAAATAGACCTTTTGGATGCCATCATGGATGACATAATCATCCGATTCCGACAAATATTGCACCGGAGCAATCACCTCATCGATACCTTCAATTTGATATATGACACGACCATATGTGGTCAAAAATAAAATTTGACCCCACGGGCCACGCCCATTTTTGACCCCGGGGTCACCATTTTAACAACTTTGAAAGAGCATTGTACATCGATCATTTCTACCAAGTTTCGTCAAAATCCGGCTGGCTGTTGATGAGAAGAAGATTGTTTAAGAATTTGAGCTATTTGTAGACGGCGGCCATGTTGGATTAGCGACGACCTCCATTTTAACAAATCTGAAAAGGCTTCACCCATGGACCATAACTGTGAAATCTCTAATAAAAGAACGACCTTTTGACCTTTCAGCGGCCATCTTGGATGACATGACCATCCAATTTCGTCAAAAAATGCACCAGAGCGATCGCCTCTTTGATACCTTCGATTTGATATAGACATGACCATATTCGGTCAAAAATAAAATTTGACCCCAATTTGACCCCCCGGGCCACGCCCATTTTTGACCCCGGGGTCACCATTTTAACAACTTTGAAAGAGCATTGTACATCGATCATTCCTACCAAGTTTCGTCGAAATCCGGCTAGCGGTTCATGAGAAGAAGATTTTTTAAGAATTTATGCTATTTTTAGATGGCGGCCATCTTGGATTAACGATGACCTCCATTTTACCAAATCTGAACAGGCTTCACCCATGGACCATAACTTTTAAGTTTGGCTACCATGGGCCAAGCGGTTCATGTGAAGAAGAATTTCGAAATCTCTAATAAAAGAACGACCTTTTGACCATCTTGGATGACATAACCATCCGATTTCGACAAAGAATGCACCAGAGAGATCGCCTCGTTGATACCTTCGAGTTGATATATGACATGACCATATTCGGTCAAAAATAAAATTTGACCCCAATTTGACCCCACGGGCCACGCCCATTTTTGACCCCGGGGTCAGCATTTTAACAACTTTGAAAGAGCATTGTACATCGATCATTTCTACCAAGTTTTGTCGAAAATTCTGGAGAAGAAGATTTTTGAAGAATTTGTGCTATTTTTAGACGGCGGCCATCTTGGATTACGTGATGACGTCATTTTAACAATTCTGTAATCCCCCTACCTATGGACCATGACCATGAAGTTTGGTGACTATAGGCCCAATGGTTACCGAGGAGAAGACGTTTGAAAATGTTCACGGACGACGACGGACGACGGAATACGGACGACGACACATTGCGGTAACAATAGCTCACATGAGCTTCGCTCAGGTGAGCTAATAAAGGGAATTCTTTCGGGATTTCCCACGTCTGTTCACAACTTACGACTAATAGTATATATATTATCGATGCAGGTTGTCAGCTATTTCCATAGCGCAATTGGTAAGGGCTTGAAATCCTGCTGTCACTAAATAAGTCTTCCCAGGTTCGAATTCCACAACTGGTGAATATATTTTTATACCTACTTTTGAAATAAAGTTTTATTGCTATATTTTTCGTCACATGATTGGATTTACATTTATTGAGCATAGGCTGCATTTGCAGCCTATGCTCAATAAATGTAAATCCATAAATGTCCGTGAGTCTGTTCGTTCGTCCGTCTGTGCATCCGTCTGTCACGTTTCTTGTAATAAGTAAAACTTAGTTAAACAGTAATTGCTGGAGACTAGATATTTGGTATGTGGCTTCCTTATGGGTTACATGTACGAAGTTCAAGTACAACACAACTGATATGTCTTATGTACATGTAGCTAAATGTTAGAATGAATTTCAAAATTATGTTGCTTTTTAATAAATCAAAATTTAAACGAGCCTGCAATTTTATTCGTTCAATTCGTTCCCACGAAATAACAATTCGTTCCCACGGGAGCGAATTGTTATATCGTGGGAACGAATTGTTATATCGTGGGAACGAATTGTTAAATTGATGGAACAAATTGTCATTTTGTGGGAACGAATTGTTAATTCGAGGGAACAGATTGTTATTTCGTGGGAACGAATTAATAAAAAAAATCCATGTCCCCTACTACGTATAATTGTCACAGCGTGTTATATAACTAGTTCCAATATCACACACAGAAAATATGACACACAACTCACATGGAACTGAATTGTGCGCAAAATATTTAATAAGTTCCGTTATATCTGCACCTACCATCAAACTGCACGAAACACACTCTGTCCACCAGATCTCCGACCTTCACCTTGAAGTCGGCGTTAGCAACAATGCTCCGGAGTTGATCGGCAAACTCGCCGGACTGTTGGTGCATCTCCGCCGTGTGTAGTCCGGCGAACGGATATTTGTGACACATCTCGTACATAGCAACTATTGGCGTGGCGTATTCACGCGCGTAGCAGCATTTCTAAAATATACATGTGGCTGTGACTGGAGAAATGGTGTGTTTGTTTGTTTGTTTGGGTTTAACGGCCTATCAACAGTTAAGGCCGGGTCAATGGGTTTAATACTAAATCCCATATATTACCTGTACATGTACATGTTCAAGTACATGTACAAATGGGGGGAAAATCCCAAAATCAGAACTGAATATTTACAATAACAAAACTATATATTCTGCCCTGAAATCAGAATAATCCTGATCTGATGCCAGGTCCTCGCCACACCAGAATCACTTGGCCCCTCCCAAAAGCAGTAGGATCAGTAATAATCTTACTACTTTTATAATGGGCAATAGCCCAATTCAACTCCCAGGTAACGAAAGAGTCAAAGATAAAAACGTACCGGAGGGCCAAACCAGGCAAATCGTGATTCCTATAAGAAGGAACCGCTACCGTTAATCTACGTCGCCTCATTCGACTGGAGAAATGGAGCTGATGGTATTTGATACCAGCTCCTGATCTTGTAGCCTCATAATCATCAAGATTGCTTGTTCGAAGCATGACGGGTGTAACATTGATGGAATGGCAAACAGAGCTGATCCGGATGCACACGCAGAGGGCCATTTAACTAAGCTTCGTAAGACTAAAATTTGCACTTACGAACATTTTAGTTTAGTGAAACGGCCTCAGCTGGCGGCCGTTTCACTAAACTTCTTACAACTAAAATGTTGGTAAGTGCAAATTTAGGATCGTCTGGAAATATCAATTGATGGATTTACATTTATGCTCAATAAATGTAAATCCAATAATTGTTTACAAGAAAACATTGTTAATGTGAAATTTACAGACTATCATAATTTTGCACTTATGAACATTTTTTTTTTTTCAGGTTTGAAAATATTTATTTTCCCCGTAATAGGTTTGTGGTGAGTCGGGGCCATACCCCACAAACCGTACATAATATACATGTAATAGACAGATACAAATACAAAATATACAATTACAGATATTCACCCTCTTTTGAACATTTTAGTCGTACGAAGTTTAGTGAAACGGCCCCCTGATCTGGATCTAAAACGGTCAAAACACTCATAAGCCCCATTTCTCCAGTCACAGCCACATAAATGTATGTACTATCTTAGACATTATTGTTTGTTCGAATAAACAAATATGATTGACAACCATGCTTCAAAATGAAACGCTTTTCAAACGCATTTGCAGAAAATAAGAGTTAACATGTAACAGAAATTTCCCAACGTCAATACAGTGGAACCTCTCTAAACCGGACACCCTGGGAGATCCCAGGGTGGCCGGTTTAGAGAGGTTCCACTGTAATTAAGCACTCGGTTGCCAATTTTTGTCATTTTCTGTTTTGAACAGGATTATGACATAAATTACATTGAAACCCATCTAAATTAGACACAATAGAGTCCCCAGGGTGTTCGGTTTAGAGGGGTTCCACTGTATATTTTTTCAATAATATGTTTTATTTCCATTTTGTTTTCAGGTCACCCATAGGGTCATATACAAACATACCTCTCCGGTTTTCAGTGTGACTCTGTAGAAGTTCATGCCATATGGGCGGAACCCGTCATGTATGGGCTCCATTGGACCCAGGGACTCCTCCCCAGGAATAGCCTCCCCAGGGGCCGGGAACGAGCACGACTTAGGGATGATGACAAACAGACGTGGCACGCACGGGCATCCGGGCTTGTACTTGGATATGGCGTCCTCAAATCGCTGTCTGAACCCTGGGATGTACGAGGGGTGGCAAAAAAGTTAATATGTACGGTATATAGGTTCTGAAACTCATGTCATGATGTGATAATTCCAGCACAAACATATGTATACAATCCCGTTCATTTGATTGGCCCGTAGCAAGTCTCTGCCCAAAGTTTATATCCCAGTAAACTCCCATGCCGAACTACTTTCTACAGGTGCACTGTCAGTGCTGTCAATGTAAACAAATGGCTGCCGTCTGTCAAAATAAACACATTTTCTTGATGAATTTATTTAAAATGCTGGAATTATAAGGAATGAATGACCTTTTTGTGGAATTTATCGGGGATATAAACTTGGAAAAGTCGCGGGAATACTGGACGAAGGCCTTCGTCCAGTATTCCCGCGACTTTTCCAAGTTTAAACCCTGATAAATTCCACAAAAAGGCCATTCATTCCTATAATATCACATACATTGTACCTACAATATTGAGCCTAAATGCTAAATCTGATCGAAAAGCATTGAAACATTGACCTTACTTGTAGATGTACATGTAGGAGCACGAGAATAGTAGGTTAGTGCCGTGAATGGGAAAAATATATCTGGCAAGGCTTAGGAAACGGGATCCAGTTTCCGTGCCGCGTCAGATATTGTTTTCGCATTCACGGCACTAATCTACTATTCCATTTATCCCGTCAACACTACAAATAGTTTTAAAATGCAAAACATAACCCCAGCCGCATCCTCAAAATCGGAGAATCGAACCGCACATATGCATACGCAGTGATTAGGTCGTATTGACAGGCAGGGTTTCCGCTGGCGATCGCGACTTTCGCAATTGGCGATAAAAATAAACAATTGGCGATAAAAAATTACAATTTTCGAAAATTGTAATTTTTTATCGCCAATTGTTCTATTTTTTTTGATGTGGCGATTTTTTTATTTTCCCCAGCGGAATCCCTGGACAGAATATCAAAAATGTTTCACGGCACCGTGTTTCACGGCACATACGCTCTGTGTTGACGGGATAAATGTCGCCCGTTATACAGACAGAAAACAAAAACACAATTACAGCAATGTGAACATAAAAACTAAGAGTGCATGGCTTTTTGAACAGAACACCTACATCATGTATTTGCATGTAATCAATTGGATTGACAGCCTTTCATATACGTGAAATTTTATTTAGTGTGCACTATCAGACTTAACTCGCATCTTCTGGCTGTTTCAGCTAGAAAATTTGGGTTATATCAGACACTAGTCCTACTTTGTATCAGACGAATGGCTGTTCTGTGTAGCACGCGTGCCGTGTTACACCCACCTGCCATGCAATGAAAGGCGTATATAATTTTATCCCGTCAACACAGTGCGTAAGTGCCGTGAAACATTTTTGATATCCTGTCAATAAAACCTAATCACTACGTATGAATATGTGCGGTGGCTGGGGTTATATTTTTGCATTTTACAGCCATTTGTAGGTGATAAATAGAATAGTAGGTTAGTGCCGTGAATGGGAAAAAATATCTGGCGCGGCACGGAAATGGGATGTGCTCGACAGAATCTCGCCCATCCCGTTTCCTGTGCCTTGCCAGATATTGTTTTCCCATTCACGGCACTAACCTACTATTCTCTATATATTTATTGCATACATTTTCACAGTGTAATAACTACATTAATACACTAGCGTAATAAATATCATGCAAATGAGACTGCTATTATGTGATAAGGTGATCAGTACAGCGCCACTTTATAATGATGTGCTTATTGATTTAATATTCTATTTAATAAATTGGTTGACGGATTTACTAAGAAACTCTGCTTAGCGTCGCTTCTTATGGAATGAGTAAACTTGTTGAATAATAATGATATTAATTTTTTACCCTAGTTTCTCAACCAATGAAAGAGCGGCATGTCGTCTCAATTAATCGCATATAGCGACAACTACGCCAATATCTATCAAATTAATCATTATATGTTCAGCCGCTATGTTTAGAACTGATTGTACGCGTTGCTGTCATCAGTGCACATGACACAAAGCATAGCACCGCCCACACACGCGCTCACTACGTGTCACACCGCCAATCATACACTAGTATAGCGATTCAAAATCACGTTTGGGGCGGAGCTTCGCGAGTGGGCTGGGCTGATAAACAATGAGTACGTTAGAGATCACATACTGAATTTATTACATTATCACAGCCATGTGATAATGTAATACATTCAGTATAATAATTCTGCATACTTTTAATCATCAAATATATTCAGTCGTTAGTTCTATATGTAATAATGCATTTCGGGAAAAATAAATGATAACTCCCTCAAAGTATACTTAGCTAGATAAGTATGCTTAGAGATTTTGATTGAAATAGGCTACATGTATGCGGTGTATGTGAAACAAAGCACCATCCCGAGACACATGGTATGGCCAATTATTAATATTACATCTTTGATACATTTTCGAGTTTCGTTTCTGCATTTACACAGCACATGGGCAAGCTATGGACACGAGGATGTGATAACAGTTAGACCACGTTCGTCCACATGTACGATCGATAATCCACTCGCTAAAGCTCGCGGATTATCTCCTCGTATATATGGACGAACCGTGATCTAACTGTGGCTTAAAATCGGTGAAGGGGTTAAGGTTAAGCAGTTATTGAAAAACAAGAGGGCCATGATGGCCCTAATTCGCTCACCTGACTCCATGAACACCAGAGGAGAATGTGACATTGAGTTCATGTGTTTTAACAAAATTGTGCTATTTTCAGATGGCGGTCATCTTGGATTAAGCGATGACTATCATTTTACCAAATCTGAAAATGCTTCACCCAAGGATCTTAACTTCCTATGAAGTTTGGCCAGCATCGGCCATGTTGTTCCTGAGAAAAAGACGCTCAAAATCTTGAATAAATGGACCTTTTGGTGATCATCATGGATGACATAATCATCCGATTCCGACAAATATTGCACCAGAGCAATCGCCTCATCGATACCTTCAATTTGATATATGGCATGAGCATATTCGGTCCAAAATAAGATTTTACCCCAATTTGACCCCACGGGCCATGCCCATTTTTGACCCCGAGGTCATCATTTTCACAACTTTGAAAGAGCATTGTAAATCGATCATTCCTACCAAGTTTAGTCGAAATCCGGCTAGCGGTTCATGAGAAGAAGATTTTTTAAGAATTTATGCTATTTTAAGACGGCGGCCATCTTGGATTAGCGATGACCTCCATTTTAACAAATCTGAAAAGGGTTCACCCATGGACCATAACTTTTAAGTTTGGCTACCATGGGCCAAGCGGTTCATGTGAAGAAGAATTTTGAAATCTCTAATAAAAGAACGACTTTTGACATTTCGGCGGCCATCTTGGTTGACATAACAATCCAATTTCGACAAAAAATGTACCAGAGTGAACGCCTCATTGATACCTTCGATTTGATATATAACATGACCATATTCGGTCAAAAATAAAATTTGACCCCACGGGCCACGCCCATTTTTGACCCCGGGGTCACCATTTTAACAACTTTGAAAGAGCATTGTACATCGATCATTCCTACCAAGTTTCGTCGAAATCCGGCTAGCGGTTCATGAGAAGAAGATTTTTTAAGAATTTATGCTATTTTTAGACGACGGCCATCTTGGATTTACGATGACCTCCATTTTAACAAATCTGAAAAGGTTTCACCCATGGACCATAACAGTTAAGTTTGGCTACCATGGGCCAAGCGGTTCATGTGAAGAAGAATTTTGAAATCTCTAATAAAAGAACGACCTTTTGACATTTCGGCGGCCATCTTGGATGACATAACAATCCGATTTCGACAAAAAAAATGTACCAGAGTGATCGCCTCATTGATACCTTCGATTTGATATATAACATGACCATATTCGGTCCAAAATAAAATTTGACCCCAATTTGACACCACGGGCCACGCCTATTTTTGACCCCGGGGTCACCATTTTAACAACTTTGAAAGAGCAATGTACATCGATTATTCTTACCAAGTTTCATCGAAATCCGGCTAGCGGTTCATGAGAAGAAGATTTTTTAAGAATTTATGCTATTTTTAGACGGCGGCCATCTTGGATTAGCGATGACCTCCATTTTAACAAATCTGACAAATCTGAAAAGGCTTCACCCATGGACCATAACATTTAAGTTTGGCTACCATGGGCCATGCGGTTCAGGTGAAGAAGAATTTTGAAATCTCTAATAAAAGAACGACCTCTTGACCTTTCGGCGGCCATCTTGGATGACATAACCATCTGATTTCGACAAAAACCCCACGGGCCACGCCCATTTTTGACCCCGGGGTCACCATTTTAACAACTTTGAAAGAGCAATGTACATTGATCATTCCTACCAAGTTTTGTCGAAATCCGGTTGGCGGTTCTTGAGAAGAAGATTTTTTAAGAATTTGTGCTATTTTTAGACGGCGGCCATCTTGGATTACGTAATGACGTCATTTTAACAATTTTGTAATCCCCCTACCTAAGGACCATGACCATGAAGTTTGGTGACTATAGACCCAATGATTACCGAGGAGAAGACGTTTGAAAATGTTCACGGACGACGGACGACGACGACGGACGACGGACACATTGCGGTAACAATAGCTCACATGAGCTTCGCTCAGGTGAGCTAAAAACACTTTAAATTTGCCTTAAATCAAACAAGCAAAATGAACATAAGTCCCAAGTGGCGTTGACCTTGGGTGTTCAAACGTGTGGTGTAACAGTGTGCGAACTAAAGCACCATCGCCAGAGAAACACGGTCACAGTGACCAAATATTATTAAAATCAGTCAAGTGGTTCATAGGTTATTTTAAGAAATGAAAGGTATTACTAACACACGCATGTACATGGACTATCACTATATCGCCCCTTCCATATCTGCGAGGAGAAAATCATCACTTGTCTAGGATGCTGAATAAATGTATAAAGTTCTTACCTCGCCCGCTTTTAGTTGTGCCTGCAAGAAAATGCATAATTATACAATTTTATAAATAACAAAATTATTTTTATTAAAATAAAATACATGTCAAGTTACATAAATAAATTGCAAGGTGAATTTACATATCATATTCGTGGAGGCGAATCGAACTGTGCGCAGATGCTCAGATGCTCATTGCTGGATTATGTGAACAGCTGCAGCTTATTTCACCAAAATTGCTAAGCATACTTATCTAGCTAAGTATACTTTGAGGGAGTAATCTTCTTTTTTTTTTCGAAATGCATTATTTCATATAGAACTAATGACTGCATATATCTGATGATTAAAAGTAAGCGGCATTATTATACTGAATTTATTACATTATCACAGCTGTGATAATGTAATAAATTCAGTATAATAAAAATTAATCCTTAAATTTAACATTTCTCCCTCAAAGTGTACTTATCAAGATACTTAGCAATGTTGGTGAAATAGGCTACAGAAACAGCTGATTTAGCCTTGACTCGGGTGTTATTTCTATCATACCGTTTTTATTATTCCACCAATTTTGATGTTTTGATGAAATAAAGCGCACGGCAAAAAGTGTGTGGGACAGTAGTTGAGAATACTACACACGTTTTGCTCATATTTGAAGCCATTCCCCAAACACTTCGGAACAGTTTTATCATTGAATGCTATCACGCCATTATTTGTTTATAATTCCAGCACAAAAATATTTACACAATTCCCTAACATTTGATTGGTCCGTAGCAAGTCTCTGTCCAGAATTTATATCCCAGTAAACTCCATGCCGAACTACTTTCCGTAACCGTCAGGCGCAGTTAAAATAAGTCTTAAGAAAACGGAAAATAAACACATTTTCTTGATGAATTTATTTCAAATGCTGGAATTATAAGGAATGAATGGCCTTTTTGTTGAATTTATCGGGGATATAAACTTGGAAAAGTCGCGGGAATACTGGACGAGGCCTTCCGGCCTTCGTCCAGTATTCCCGCGACTTTTCCAAGTTTATACCCCGATAAATTCCACAAAAAGGCCATTCATTCCCATAGCAAAACTGTTCCGAAGAGCATCCCGTGCATGTATATTGGGGTTCCACTGTACTTCATAACTCAAGACTGTTCTATGCTTTGAAATCATGATCGGACATTCATGTTAGAGATAAATCGCAGTGAAATCCATCTACAATAAACACACTGGGGTTTTCTGGGTGTCCGGTTTAAAGAAGTTCCACTGTATTAGTGCAAAGATTAAGCATGTTAAAAATACAGCCGTAGCGAATACTGGAATACCATAACATAAAGTAACAGTTTGGGTGCAAATGTAACTATATACAATTATTGTCTTTTGAGGTGTACATGAGATTTACGGACCTGAGAAAAGTGATGTTTCGAAGGTCTGTAAATCTCATGTACACCGACTCAAAAGACTATAATTGTTTTATTTATATGACCCTTACCACGATTTCCCTCCCACAAAAATAATAGGATTACACACTTCTCCAGAAATAAATCGTGTGTTTCAAAACAATAGTTGAATAAACTTTATATTTAGTTATAAACATTTCAGTGGTCGAGAAACTATAGAGCAAACAATAAGTAAACTTACCAAGGAGAGCGATGGGCAAGTAATTGAGAAGATATGTCCAGGCCAGTCCGATCGACACGTCACCCGCCTGAATTCTTTCTGCCATTTTCACATCACCTCCTGTAATACGTGTCTGTGACTGTAGAAATGGGGCTTATGGGTTTTGTGACTACTGTAGCTCCTGATCAAATACTGAATAGCACACTAAGAATATCCTGATAACGATACGTATTACTTGGTAGAAGCATGTGGAAGAATGGGGCCTACATGTATGATCCAGTAAAGGACCCATTCCAAAAACCAAAAACATTACGGTAATACCCTACCCACCCATTTCTGTTATACTATACAGGGATCCTCCAGATTATCGGACAAAACTGGCATTTTTTTACGATATTTTTCTTAAAATAGCAGCTACTGGCATAACATTTTCAAAGCATAACCGTCGGTTCTTGCTTTCTCAATGCTTGTAAACTATGTAGCAAACTGTGCCATCTTTCTCACTTAAAAATGGGTCAGATCATCAGTCATAAGAAAGCCCCAAAATTAACATTGACAATCAGTTATCCGGACAAACATAATTATATTCGCTTTATAACTTCTATTTTCACCTTGAAATCATAACGTTTTTGCCTGTAAACCAGTGTAAACAGCATTATGTAGTTCTGCAGAAATCACAATCACCATTCGCTTCTTGGAAAACACCGTATTTATAGAATGTATTGTATTTATAGAACAACTCTGAAATGACGTAATGGGCGATCTTGATTGCAAGCCCCCGCCCGACTTTAGACGTTGTAAACAATTTGTGGACAGAGTTGAGGAATGTTTTCAGCAAATTTGACTAAATGTTTACCTTGGCAATATATTCTTCACACTGGCATGGAAACAGCAAGCACCTGCGTGACTTAGATGTGTTTGTTGCAAAATTGGATCAAATGAATGCCTTAATTGACAGGTATTCAGACCCGTACGCAGGAATTATTTTAGGGGGTGCGTTATCGACGGCACGAAGGGCTAAACATTGTTTTTTCACATCCACGGACAGACCTCGGTAGATTAACCCTTTCACCCATAAGTAACTGGAATGGATTTTGATTTGTTAATTTTGCAACCAATGTAAATCATCACAAAATGATTTTCAGACCGTCGCACCCCCTCTGCGTACCGGCCTGGGTATTTTCATTTGTCCAATACACTGATTGTCTGGATAACTGGTATGACCCCTGTACAGTTTTATTTTTATAAAACTGCATAGTCTAACAGAAATGGGTGGGTGGGGTGATGCTTTTCAAATTGGTCATTTACTAGGTAAATACATATACAACATAAATCCACGCTGGGCCCTAGGTCCGAGTCTTCCACCTGTGGATAAGCTGTATAGCTAACAGAACTGGGTAGGTGGGTAATACTTTTCGAATTTGTCATTTACTGGTTCGTAGGTACGAGTCTTCCACCTCCATGAGCATGGAGCTGTTGAAAATTCACCAACCTTGCATGGTGTCCCACAGTGTCTGCAGGTAATCCTTGTTATTCTGCTTCAACACCGTGATCCACTTTACATCTGGTGGTAACTCTGATATGTCCGTCCCATCCACCAGTATGGGGATCACCTACAAACACCGGCGACATTAATGAGGCATGCCATGTGATTTTGTACCTTCGGACATCTGCGCAATTTCATTAAATATATTTCCAAAATTTACATTTTTTTTTATAAATAAAGAGTTTTAAATTTACAGAGTACATGCGGAATTGGTTCCCGGCTATTTAAACACCTGTTGTTAGTTTCAATCGTTCGTTCGTGTAACCAGGGGGCCGTTTCACCAAGCTTCGTAAGACTAAAATGTTCATAAGTGCAAATTTAGGATTGTCTGGAAATTTCAATTCATGGATTTACATTTATTCAACATATGCAGCCTATGCTCAATAAATGTAAATCCAATAATTGTTTACAAGAAAACAGTGTTAACCCTTAGACCGCTACTCACAACAATTGTCGTCTGCAGTTGCTTTTATATCTTGCCTTATTTCTCAATAAAAACATGTTTTGACAGGACGTCATAATCATTTTCAATGAAAATGATTCTGAAGTGCTGTCAAAGCATGTTGTAAATTGTTCTAAAGTGCTGACAAAGCATGTTTTTGATGATAAAAATGTAAAATAGAAAATAAACCGCAAACGACAAAAAAAAAAGATAGCGGTCTAAGGGTTAATGTCAAATTCACAGACTATCATAATTTTGCACTTACGGACATTTTACGTCATCTCACCTGCACTTGGTCGTCGTTAAGACACTGAGCGACTGCGCTCTCGAACTGTAACTTCATAATGGAGTCGTTCATGGATTCTCGGGACAGCACAAATATGTTCCAGCGAGCCTTCTGCAGGATCTGGCCGTCGTCATTGGGGAAACTGATGTCTTTGTCCGTTAGAAAGTTCTTGACAGCCTCGGCAACCGAACTGTCACTTGGGAGGTCATAAGAAATAATGGTCGCGGAGAGAGACGCCTGTAAATACATGGATAAGGAACTTATAGGAATGAATGGGCTTTTTGTGGAATTTATCAGGGTATAAACTTGGAAAAGTCGCGGGAATACTGGACGAAGGCCGGAAGGCCTCGTCCAGTATTCCCGCGACTTTTCCAAGTTTATATCCCCGATAAATTCCACAAAAAGGCCATTCATTCCTTATAATTCCAGCATTTGAAATAAATTCATCAATAAAATGTGTTTATTTTAGTTTACTGGGATATAAATTTTGGACAGGACTTGCTACGGGCCAATCAAATGTTATGGAATTGTGTAAATATTTTTGTGCTGGAATTATTACTGGATACAATGTACAGTGAAACCTCTCTAAACTGGATACCAAGAAAACACCTGTGATTTTATTTCTGATGAGTTTCAGGTGATAATGTATGTTCGTGATCGCATATAACACAACTATAGCTCAGAATGATCAAACTCCGGATTTACAGTGAAACCTCTAAAAACCGGACACCCTGGGGACCTCCCAGGGTGTCCGGTTTAGAGAGGTTTCACTGTACACATATTGGCAAGACTAGCACAGGCGGGGTGCCTGTACTAATTCTGCCAATATGTGTACACTGTTTTATTTCAAAATACTTGACTACTGTGCTTTAAATCAAGCGTATTAATTGACAGAGCCTGAGCTGCGCTACAGCGCAATCCCAGTCAACCAAACTGCTTGATTATGAGTTGCAGGGATTCCGCTGGGGAAAATAAAAAAATCGCCAATTCAAAAAAAGAAAAATATATATATATTTTTTTTTTTTAATTGGCGATTTTGTTTCGAAAATTGTAATTTTTTATCGCCAATTGTTTATTTTTATCGCCAATTGCGAAAGTGGCGATCGCCAGCGGAATCCCTGAGTTGAGATCGCCAATAGATGTTCAGAAACGTTGAAATCATGGCAAGTTTAACGCAGGCGGTTGTGCAGGAGAATGACGCTTGTGTTATGTTTTCGTTGAACAGCCATGTCCGCTAGTAACCTATATTATATAATACAATGTTTGTATTATCTTTCATGAGTCCTAATAATTTGTATTACATTTGTATTTTATAAAAAAAAACATGATTTCAGCAAACAGAGAAAAAAAATCAGAAAACATGACTGTTGAGGAAAATCTCATACCTTGATATTTCTTTCTATTGCCGACTTTTTTGTCAAAAACATGATTGGAAATCCTTCTAAAATGCTGCCAAACCATGCATGATTGAGAGAAAATGTTCTACCTTGTCGGTTATTCCCATTTGCCGTTTTATCTTCGGTTCCGCTGCATCTTCATCTTCCTATAAATACAACTCGGTGAAATCACTATTTTGTATCGACATGCACCGTGCAAGATACCAATCATGTGTAAAAGGAGCAACATATTATGAGACACGCCATGTGATTTTTTACTTCTGCGTAAGTTCATGAAATACGTTTACAAATGTTACAATATTTTTCATAAGTACAGTCAAAAGTTAACAACATTTTCATAGTACATTCCGCATGTACTCTGAAAACCCTTTACGGAAAATTGTGTAAACGTATTTAATATATGGCTGTGACGGAAGAAATGAGGCTTATAATAAGCCGTATTCCTGCGTGGCCCGTCTAACTCTCAATCAGCTAACTAGCTGACACTTTGATGTAGGTTACCACACATACATGTGCTCACTTCGGTGTCACACCGCCAATCACATACTAATATATAGAGATTCTAAATCACGTTTAGGGGCAGAGATTCACGACGAAGCGGGTCAAACAATAAGTAAGTTATAGTTCACATATTGGATTTATTTTGCTAGCCAGCGCTGGCTCGAAATTAATTTTGTAAAAATGAAATATGTGAACTATAACTATTACTAACAAGGCCAGTGTGCAACCACTGCTAAACCCCATCCTTGCTTAATAAGGAGACATAGTCGCTTACTCGGCGTGGAGACATAGTCGCTTACTCGGCGTCGGACAATTACATACAACTGCGACATGCACATGTGGTACATAAGTGCGGCGTGTGAGTTATCCCGCCATGTGATAAACAGCTACTGTCTGTTTCACGAAAGCTGCCCAAATGTTACGAGTATGTAAACAATGCAAAAACAATATTTTAAAAAACAATTTCCTCATGTTAAATCCCCATATACAGTACATCTTCGCAGAGTGAAGATGTATATGGGGATTTAACATTGAGAATTATTTATAATTAACTTTGCGTTTTTTCACTCGGCCCACAGCTGCTCCACCTCCTTTCCCCCAGGTTAAATTCTCATACACAAATCAATTTTGAGTACAGTCGAACCTCCCCGAACGGCCAGCTCTCTACAACAACACCCTCTCTGTAACAGCCGCTATTTTATATCCCAAATGGATGATTTACTCTGTATAACATGTTTTGACAGCACTTTAGAATCATTCCCATTGGAAATGATTCTAAAATGTTGCCAAAGCATGTTTTTCATGAGAATTATCGACGAAAATAAATAAACAGTGGACGACAAAACTTAATTCAGCATTAACCTCCCTACAACAGCCACCTCTCTACAACAGGCAGTTTTGCGTCTTCCCATGGGTGGCTGTTGTAGAGAGGTTGCACTGTAATAAAATCAGTGTTTGACCAAATTTCACGAAATAAAAAGAAGGCTCCGATTTAATATTATCAAAAAAAAAATGTTTTTGCATTGTTTATATGCATGGCCGTAAAATCTGGACAGTTTTCGGGAAACAGATAGTGGGATATTATCACAGAGTGCCAACTAACCGGTTCCGGAGTTTTGCAAATAGATGTGAAGGGAAGTTCTGTCTTAACTTGTCCCAGATAACTCCGGCCGCCGATGTGCTCCCGTCAGTATCTACAAATATCACAATGGTTACCCTTTCACCCTAAGAAACTGGAATGGATACTCCCATGTTATTTTTCAGACTATGTCATTTATCAGGAAGGGGTAAGAATATATCCACAAATGGTGCAGATCCTGACGAGACGTTTCGTTAAGAGCCGGCTCGTCTGCATTTACACTGTTTGTAAACATTATGATAAGAGAGGTATGTAGTGTTGAAAGGATTAGCCCGGACAATGGGGAATTATATTTTTTTGTCTGCAGTGTATTTTTTATTTTCCACTTTTCTCTCAAAAACACGGTTTGCAGCATTTTGGAATCATCGTTTTTATTGAGAGAAAAACAAAATCAAACCAACAAACAACCCTTATGCACCCAGAGTGTCCTGTTACCCCTTATAATGCTGAATTAAATTTTGTCGTCTGCTGTTTCTTTTCTATGTCATTTTTTCTCATAAATAACATGCTTTGACAGCACTTTATAATCATTTCCAATGTAAGTAAATGGAATGTAACTATAATAAAACATTGGGCTGTTGCGTTTACTGTGGTGCGGAAAGTATTTGGTTTGTTACAAGTTTGTGTGTTTAAAGTTTGCGAGGAGTCTGAAGTAGACTCCTCGCAAACTTTAAACAGACCAACTGTTTCCATACCACAGAAAACGCATTAGCCCATGGCTGGCTGTATTCCTTAAATAAACTCACCATCGTATAAGATGAGTGTAGCGGCATCGTTGCAGATACTATTCTCCCTGTGGTTGACCAACTGGTCCAATTTAATTCGGAAGTTCGCGGATTGCATCCTCACATCCAACCCGGCATCCAGGAAATCCAGACTCTCCAGTTTGGAGATGGTGCTCAGGATATTCGGGAATTCGCCAAGGAAGTAGTATTTCTACAATTTACTTAGTTTGTTAGTTACACATTTACGTACATGTAACGATGGGAATTTATGGAGCCAAGCAGGGGATGTAGAATTCTTTTTTTTATTAATTCGTTCCCACGAAATAACAATTCGTTCCCACGATATAACAATTCGTTCCCACAAAATAACAATTCGTTCCCTCAATTTAACAATTCGTTCCCACAAATTAATTTCCTCAATTTAGTAATTCGTTCCCACGAAACTAATTGTTAATTCGTGGAAACGAATTGCTATACATTGTATCGTGGGAACGAAGTATTAGTTCGAGGGAACGAATTGTTAAATTGAGAGAACGAATTGTCATTTTGTGGGAACGAATTATTAATTCGAGAGAACGAATTGTTATATCGTGGGAACGAATTGTTAATTCGAGGGAACGAATTGTTTAATTGAGGGAACAAATTGTTATTTCGTGGGAACAAATTAATTTAAAAAAATCCATGTCCCCTGCGGGGCTCCATAGGAATTGGCTCAAAGAACCGTGCATACCCGGTACAAGGACTACAAATAAAATGGCACTTTATATAAGTACATGTATATGGCTGTGACTGGAGAAATGGTGTAAATCCAGATCAGCCTGCGCATTCGGACAGTCTGTACTGATATGTGGCTGTGACTGGAGAAATGGGGCTTATATGTTTAACCGTTTTACGACCAGTGTAGATCCAGATCAGTCTGTGCATCCGCAGTCTGATCTGGAAGAGCAATGCTTGTCATTCCATCAATTAAACAGACGTCACGCTTCTAACAATACAGATCGTTATCAGAGTATCTATGTTTCTGAACATCTAGTGGGAAAATGCTAACATGTAATCAAGAGTTTGGTTGTACTGAGCTAGCTCAGGCTCAGCCAATCAAGCTACTTGATTTCAGGCACAGCAATTAAAAAAAATTCAATAAAGATTATCAAGAAATTGACAAATACAATGTAATAGCAATATTATCGCTGAAGTTAGATTAACCCTGAATTATCCAGCCAGTGACATTGAATGAACCATTTATCCCATTTTAGTCTAAGGATACGATCATTTTTATTGAAAAATCTCATTATTTTGTTTATTTCTCCATAAACGTATATGTTGTTACCACTCATTTGAACCGTCTCGTCGAGACGGTTCAAATGAGTGGTCAACAACATATACTTTCGAGATTACATATAGACCCGTTCCATACACTGATCATACTTTGATCCAAAGATAAGTGTTTCGTAAATGTGATGGAATGTATGTATAACATATATGTGAACACTGCCTCATTACTGTATCCTATACGGCAAATGGAGTGGCGAACTATGCCACTTTGTGAGTTCAATCCATCAGCCAGTTTCACCTCTTCTGGCGTTTAACACAAAACTCAAAATGTGCCAAAAGTAGAACATATGATATCATGTTACAGTAGTTAATCACATGTAGAAAAGCCATGACAACGGACTCCTATCAATTATATCACACCAAACAGTAAAATATGTCAGTTTTCTGGACAAGTTTGTACCCGTCTTTTTAAAAACCACCATTGTAAATAACCTCATACACAGAAAATCACACAGTGTATCACTTTTACATGGCCAACCAAACAACACATACCATATATCCACTACTGTACTCTGTTATTAGCTATCAAATCCAGTGACATGTAAGCAGTTACCTGATTGTATTGTCCCAGATGTATAATAGCCTATCCATGACCTAATTCCTTAAAGTTCAACCACCCATGTGAAGACCCGAAAATAGCGGCTGTTACAGAGATTGGCTGTTTGGCGAGGTTCGATTGTACCAACCTTGCCACCTTGTTCAATACTGTACATGACTGGCTTGAACATTCTCAACTTGTCGCCGCTGCCCACTTGGATATCGACACACCCCTCCTTCTTCACAGTGAAAGAACCGTGGGACTCGATTTTGGGCGTGGCGCAGGATTTGGGCAGCAGGATCACAAATCGGGGGTAGGTGATCTCAGGGTGGGTCTTGTATACTTCACTATTCATTACCGTATTCTTGAACACTGAATATGAACAACAAGTTCAGTCTTTAATATTCAGTGAAGATTTGTTTAAGGTTCTACACAAAAGAAATGAAAACGAATATTAAGTCACGTTTCTTTTTAAAACATAAGATTTTCAAAATCTAACTTTTGTTTCTTAGCTACATCAATTCCAAGATATCTAGCCATGTTTATGGGCCACATACACATACCTGGCAATAGGAGTCTGAGATAGCCGATGAAGTAGTTAAAGACGAGCCCATGTGACACATTCCCCGTTGGCAGAATGTCCGTCATTGCAACATGATCTGAAACATACATGTATTACACAACCGCCTGCGTTAAACTTGCACAGGAGCACCATCCGTACACCACAGTCTGAGTTAATCTTCCCCAGATATCAACGTTTCCTGCGGTCAAATATATGATGTACGAACGGGGTCAACACTAAACTTACAGGTGCAGCTATAAAAAATATACAGGTGCAGCTGTAAATATACAGGTGCAGCTGTAAACAATACAGCTGCACCTGTAAAAATACAGCTGCACCTGTAAACAAGAGGGCCATGATGGCCCTAATTCGCTCACCTGACTCCATGAACACCAGAGGAGAATGTGACATTGAGTTCATATGTGTTCTAAACAAATTGTGCTATTTTTAGATGGCGGTCATCTTGGATTAAGCGATGACTCTCATTTTACCAAATCTGGAAATGCTTCACCCAAGGATCTTAACTTACTATGACATGAGCATATTCGGTCAAAAATAAAATTTTACCCCACGCCCATTTTTTACCTCAGGGTCACCATTTTAACACCTTTGAAAGAGATTCAACATCGATCATTCCTACCAAATTTCGTCGAAATCCGGCTGGCGGTTCATGAGAAGATTTATTTTTTTAAGAATTTGCGCTATTTTTAGACGGCGGCCATCTTGGATTAGCGACGACCTCCGTTTTAACAAATCTGAAAAGGCTTCACCCATGGACCATAACTGTGAAGTTTGGCCACCATGGGACAAGCGGTTCGAGTGAAGAAGAATTTTGAAATCTCTAATAAAAGAACGACCTTTTGACCTTTCGGCGGCTATCTTGGATGACATGACCATCCAATTTCGACAAAAAATGTACCAGAGCGATCGCCTCTTTGATACCTTCGATTTGATATAGACATGACCATATTCGGTCAAATATAAAAATTTTACCCCACGGGCCACGCCCATTTTTGACCCCGGGGTCACCATTTTAACAACCTTGAAGAAGCATTGTACATCGATCATTCCTACCAAGTTTCGTCGAAATCCGGCTCATGAGAAGAAGATTGTTTAAGAATTTATGCTATTATATATATAGAATATGGGGCTCCTGCAATATAATCTCAGTTTTAGCTTTCTCAGACCCTGTGGTTATAAGTTTATATATATTTTTGTACAAAAGTACCAAACTATATAGTAGTTTTGTACTTTTGTATGGAGCTCCTGCAATATAATCTCAATTTTAAACTTCCCAGCCCTTGAGACTAGGAATTTATCAAAATAATGCTTACTATACCAACTATATAGTTGTTTTGTACGAAAACCATAATCTTCAGCAAAATATATGCAGTGAACCACGAAACCGCTATATCACAATCCCCCTAAGTCTGGCAGACTCTTGTCTGAATGGTTTCTCTATGTTATGGTATCTCTCCTTTAATCTTACTTTATGTGCTCCACATTGAACACAGACTTGATATTTTGCATATGTACCTTTACCACATTTGATACAGGGTTTCACTTGGCTTTTTTTCATTAGGTAGTTGTGTAGTTTGCAATATTTAGATTTTTTTGCAGGGTTTGAATGGCATGGCTCATGATCACCAACTTTTGTAAATGCACATTCCATGATTTACTTATATTATTTATTTTTTATTTGTTAAAATAAGTTATATTTAACAAATAAAATAAAGTAAAAAAGATGAGCACTAATAATATAGAGTATGTATTACAACTTCATCGTGATGGTGTTGTTAATGATGCCCAATTAAGAAGCGCATTAGATGCGTTGATGCCTTCAGAGCCCCAAGTCGAGGTAAAATCATCTGTGTTAGAAAATCTGCGGGAAAGGCGTCGTAGGAAAAAGAAAAGGAGGCGGCAAAAACGGACATACATGTACGTTGAACCAAAACAAAATGTTATAAATGAACCCAAGCAAGCCCCAAAAGATAAAAACCCAGAACTAAAATTGGTCGACAAGCCATTGTGTGCTTATTTCAAGTCATATGAAATAGATGCCCATAAATATAAAGACCCTAATATTCTGTTTGATGATAACAAGTCTACTATAATAAATCAAATCAATCAAGATATAAAAGAATATAAGGGCATAAAGTTTTCAATCGGCATTTCTTTAAAATTCTTCAAAGATGAAAACGGCGGAGAAAGAAAGTATGTCATCGGACAAGCCCATGGAGAACAAAGTGCTGTTCTTGATGGATCTAAAGTAGTTGAATTTTATAATAATCAAACTTCTTATTTACAAACCTGGATTGAGAAATTTACAAATACAGCATCAGGCCTAGAGATCGAACACTGTATTAAACTGTACTTAAACATTGCAAAATATGAACAACTCAAAGGCTCTTCATATATTCCTTTACCCAAAGCATTGGCAAACAAAAAAGCAATAATTAATATAAAGAATGATGATAATGAATGTTTAAGATGGGCTCTGACATCCGCTATGTATCCCGCAAAAAGTAACCTTAATAATATTTACAGTTATACAAAAAACAAAGACAATTTGAACTTGAAGGACATCGATTTTCCAACACCAATATCCCAAATGTCAAAAGTGGAAAAACAAAACAATCTTGCAATAAATGCTTATGGATATACAATAACAAAAAAGACAGAGAAAATAATCATATTCCCATATTACATATCAGATCAACCAACAGAATTGAATAGAATTAATTTATTTTGATATCACAAGACGATGAAGTTGATGAAGAAGGTGAAGAACCAAAGAAAGAAACGCAATATCATTATTGTTGGATTAAAAACCTAAACAGACTACTCGTCGATCAAAACAAGCATAAGGAAAAAACACATTTCTGTGAACGTTGTCTATATGGCTTCTCACAAGAAGACTTACTACTCAAGCATAAAGAAGATTGTGAAGGCATCAACAAAACTGCAACAAAAATAGAAATGCCCTCAAAAGATAAAAACCATATAAAATTCAAAAACCATCAAAACCAACTACCAGTTCCATATGTAATCTATGCGGACTTTGAAAGCATAATAACCCCTGAAAACAAACCTGCTGGTGACAAATCAGAAATAACAAGTGAACATGAAGCTTGTGGTTTTGGATATCAAGTTGTGCGGTATGATGGTAAAGCAGAAAAACCAGTAATATACAGAGGTGAAGATGTTGTTCAAACATTCTTAAACCATTTGAAATGTGAAACAAGCAACATCAACAACACTTTTGCCCATCCAACTCAAATAACAATGACAGAACAAAACATCAAAGATTATGAACGTGCAACCCATTGTTGGATATGTGAAACAGAACTAAACGATATAAAAGTAAGAGACCACTGCCATTTCACAGGTAAATACAGAGGCGCCGCACACAAAAACTGCAACCTAAAACTCAAAATAAAACCAGGCACAACTAAAATCCCTGTAGTATTCCACAACCTAAAAGGATATGATAGTCATCTTATAATGCAAAAAATACACACAGCAAACCGCAACATAACTTGTATTCCAACCAACGCTGAAAAGTACATCTCGTTTAGCATTGGACAACTCAAGTTCTTAGATAGTTTCCAATTCATGTCTTCATCACTTGAAAAGTTAGTAGATGCAACAGATAAATCAGATTTCAAAATCACCAACAATGTCTTCAACAATAAAACAAATCTACTTTTACGTAAAGGAGTTTACCCCTATGAATATATGAACAACAAAGAAAGATTCAAATGAAACACAATTACCACATATAGATAAATTTTACAGCAGTCTTACAGATGAAAGCATCAACCAAAAAGAATATGAACACGCACAAAAGGTATGGAAAAAGTTCAACTGTAAAACCCTTGGAGATTATCATGATTTATACCTTAAAACTGATGTTGTTCTACTTGCTGATGTATTCCAAACATTTAGAAAAACATGTATAAATGCATACAAACTTGACCCATTGCACTACTATACAGCTCCAGGTCTATCATGGGATGCTCTACTAAAAAACACACAAATAGATTTAGAACTACTAACAGATATTGATATGCATTTATTCATAGAAAAAGGTATGCGTGGCGGTATAAGTATGGTATCGAAAAGACATGCAAAAGCAAACAATCCTCTTGTAGCTGATTACAATCCAACTGAAGAAAACAATCACATCATGTATTACGACGCAAATAACCTATACGGATGGGCAATGAGTCAACCTTTACCGTACTCCGGTTTCAAGTGGAAACCCTTGAACAGTAGAAACACAGTTGCTCAACCAAAACCAGGCAAAGGTTTAATCCTTGAAGTAGACCTAGAATACCCAAAAAGCCTACATAAACTACACAACGATTATCCTCTTGCACCTGAGAAACTAGCCGTAAAAAAAGAATGGTTATCAGAATATCAAACTGAACTTCTTAACAATAGCAATATGATAAACATGGAGAAACTTGTCACAAATCTAAACAACAAAAATAAATATGTATTACACTACAGAAATCTACAGATGTACATATCTCTTGGCCTAAGACTCAATAAAGTACATCGAGCCTTAGAATTCAATGAAAAACCATGGATGGAACCATACATTCGTCTAAACACCGAATTACGTAAAAAAGCAAAGTCTGCATTTGAAAAAGATTTCTATAAACTAATGAACAATGCTGTATTCGGAAAAACTATGGAGAACCTACGAAAAAGATCAGACATCAAACTAGTAAGAACAGATGGAACCGAAAACGAAAGGCTAAGAAAAATCATAGCTAAACCTATTTTCAATAGACGTGTCAAATTCTCAGATGAATTATCTGCTATACATGTAAACAAAACTAAACTAACGCTAAACAAGCCAATCTATGTTGGCATGTTTGTCTTAGACTTATCAAAACATCTAATGTACGACTGGTACTATAACAAACTGAAAAAGAAATATAACGAAAATTGCACCTTGTTGTATACAGACACCGACAGTTTATTAGTTGACATCAAAACAATAGATGTATACAAAGATATGTCTAAGATGAAAGATGAATATGACTTCTCTGATTATCCAAAAGACCATCCACTTTATGATGAAACAAACAAAAAAGTAATAGGCAAAATGAAAGATGAATGTGTTGGCACTTCAATAGCAGAATATATTGGTCTACGCCCAAAGCTATACTCTATATTACGAGCAGACGAACAACTCATCAAGAAAGCAAAGGGAGTAAAAAAATATGTAATCAAAAAACAAATTAAACTTTGAAAATTACAAAGATGCACTTTTCAACAAGAAAACATACACTCATAACATGAATATGCTACGTTCCATACACCATAAAATATACGGACTAACAATGAACAAAACAACACTCTCACCACTCGACACAAAACGATACATTCACCCGATGGAATCATGACATACGCGTTTGGGTATCAGCCGGAACAATAAGAAGCTCTTCCTTTACAAAGCCTCTCTTTGGTGCCGGCGCCTTCAAATAATACACTCTTATACCTTGGGTAATAAAATGATAATCAATCTTATGAATATCAACACTCCATATCGGGTCAGTAGCTCTACGTCTGCCTCCGCCTTCTTGTTCTCCAGGTTGGTATGCATATCTTAAGTTTACAGTAGGACAGATGGGGTCGTCTTTTAATGTTTTAATTTCAATTGGAGAGGGTTTTTTCGTCTCCGAATTTATTGCAGCGATTACTGCTGGTAGTCTCTTAACCCATTCCCTATTTCGTTTATGAGGATTGTCCAACTCCTTAGCATACTGATAACCAAACAATCTTTCGGCTAGTGTCCTATTAAATCTTTCAACAATGGCTTGGTCTCTATGAATTTCTCTTCTACCGTGCCTTATATTTACATTATGTTTATCCATGAACTGTGTAACAGCACCCATAAATTCTCTACCTGGATCTACTTGTAATACTTTTGGATATGTTAGTTTTCTTTTATAAATATTTTCAAAAGCTTTAGCAACTTCCTTGCTGTCTTTTGAAGTCAGTGGTTCTGCCTCTTTATATCTACTAGCAATATCAACAACAGTCAATGCATATTTATATGTTTTTCGACCAACAGTGTCATGTGGTAGGAATAATAAATCCGCTTGATGAACTTCATTCTTGTTAGAAACATCAAACTTTGGCCTCACCATTTTCTTTGGTGCAGGTAAATAAATCTGCCATACCGCTTGTTTCTTTAAGAAATTCAATGCTTCTTTATCACTTACTTTAGCTGCTTTTGCTAATTTCTTAACAACTGTTAAACCTTTCCAAAATCCTTTAGGATTGCAATAAATTTTCTCCATTTTTTATTTTTATTTAAGATACATTTCTATAACATAAAACACAAAAATGAATCAACAAATCACACTGGCCAAGTTTGAAGAAAGGCACAAGGAACAAAATGAATATAACACAATTAAATGGGCAGATTTAAAACAGAATGAAATCTATACTATTACAGATTACAGATGTGTGGATACTATTAATGGTGAAGCTATGATTTTAACATTAAATGATGACACTGAAGCATGGACACCACTCTCTCTTAAATCTAAAATTGAACAAGCTAAATCTAAAAATAAGGAGTTGCCATACTATGTAAGACCATTAGGGTTGAAGCCAAGTAAAAACAATAAGAAAAATAAGTATCATGCTTTTGATTTTGTCTGTTGAAAAACTTTTAAACCTTATTTTTTTTTACCCGACCGCACTCAAATGAAAGTCAAAATTTAGTGCCCATTTATATTTTTTAACATGTCTGTTTTGATTTGCTCTCGTAGTATTTTTTTTTCTTCAGCAGAAATCTCAAACTTTATAGGTTTTCTAACATCTGCTTTCATTTGTTCATATTTATCCATCTCTCCCATGATCAATTTAAATTCTTCATCAGATACATTACCATCTTGTAATGCAGTGGAAACATTATTTGCAATAGAATTAAGTTTTGCCATTGCAAGTATACATATTTCATCATGTTTTTTCAGCCTTTTTCAGCAGTTTAGTATTAACAAATTTGCTTGTTAATGCAAATGCACCAATTATACTACCCACAATACCAAGGCCCAAGGAAACGGGCACTCCTACAACAGTTACTAATAGCCCGGCACTCGTCCCACCCATTACTGACCAACAGTAGTTAATCCAGACTGAACACCATTTAATATGTTCAGAGCTCTTTTATATTTATTTCGTATTGTTTTCCTTGTCTCAACCTCATTTTCTAGCTTATGTTTTAAAGCACTTATTTCACTAAGCCTATAATGTTCTGTTCTATTCTCCTCAACTGGTAGCGGTGGATACAGTTTATTACTCATTTTATTTTTCAAAATTTTTAATTTTAAATATCTAATTCAATTAATACATTTACAATTGAAATGGAAGCTCTACTATATGTTGTAAGTGAAACGAAATTTAATACACTTCCAGAGGTAAGTTCAATTGGAGTTTGAAATATTGTATATGCCGAACGCTGTCCTTCATGTTTTGTTAAAGTTGCATTAACATTTGGGGCGCCATTAATACTAATCCCAATTTTTAGCTCATCGGTTGCAAATCCATCTCTTGTGACACTGCATAAACCCATTCGTAAAACTCTCCCACTACACAACATAGTATAACCACAGTTTTCATGCGCTGAACCAGAAACACCATTTACAAATGCAAATTCATAAGAGCCATCACGTAATGGCCCAGATTCTTCTGCCCATACAGTTATTATAGGTTTACCTTGCTTAAGGTCATGTATTGTTTTTTTAGGTTTGGGACATAATATTTTATTTTTTACAAGAGTAGCAAACTCATTCATTTTCTTTTTAATCAACTCATCGCCTGTATCACTATATGATTTCGTTACGTGATAGTTTGTATCTCCATATATAGACATTTTACTTTATTGTTTATCTTATTTCAAATACAATACAAATTGGCAGTCCGTGATTATTTAATAAATTATTACTATTGTCTCTGACTTCAATTCCCAAATCGTCTATGATACCACTTTGTAATTTTCTATATTCCGGAGATTGAAATGATATTGTATCCGATTCCCCAAACGTAGTTTTGCTGATGGGTACAGTACAAATAATGTTACTTATATTTCCATCTAATAGATTGTGAGATGAACTGACTTGATTCAGATATATATAAACAGATTTGGTAGCAAAATCAACTGGATTGACGCTTGTATAAGTACCACTATCCAACGTGTGTGGATATATGTCAAAACCTAGTAATTTAAGTATATTTTCAGGAATATGAACCTCGTGTCCGGTTGCAACTGTAAAAGTACATTTCCCATTAGATTTATTTACACTAAGTGACAAAGCGGCATTACTTAATAAATTGCTTAATCTATCAAATGAATATAATCCAGCGGGAATTGTCACTGCAGTTGGTCTAGCTCTAACAGTAGACCACTCGTATGTTTCATCCTGCAAAATATTGTACCAACCAACCCAGTATGTAAGACTTTTCAAACCAATTTCTCGCTTAGAATCTGTATTATTAATATATTCTTGTAATGGAATTGGTTTTGTAATGTCAGTTAAAGTTATATACATTGTTTTTAATATAAAAATGTTTTATATTAAAAACAATGGCATTCACATTTAATAAGAATGCAAGCTACAATTTCAACCATATATATGCTTTGAAAACGGTTCCAATGTTTTACAATGTTGATGTTTATGTTACAAAAGATAAAAGTTTCAAAGCTACATATTCAAATGCTCTAGCAGGGTATCCCAACCCCTCAATAACTGGTAATGTCTCAAACAACAACAAAGCATATCACAATTGGATGAATAATCCAATGGGGTGGTATCAGAATCAATTTAACTTTGCAATATGGTGTGCTACTTGTGGGTGTGGTGTTTCATATAACCAGCATTTAACAATTACAAATGATCCGTTTTTGAGATCCTTATATGAATTTCATATTATGTATCAAACACTTCGAATCTTAGCTCAAATGAAAGTTCCTCTACCAAATGATCACAGCTATTGTTGGTATGATAATAATTTTGACCTTTCAGCTTACCATAGAATATGCACTGAATTTGGTATTAATCCAAATAAGGATTTCAGACAAAAAATAGACCATGGGAATCATAATCTTGGCGGTTTTACAATGTTTATGAGGCCTTCAGGGGGTTATAGATTGAGTCATAGAGGTAAGTTATCACAATGTTTTGATGTACACGATTTTAACACTTCTTTTACCCAACACGTCGATATTACTAATGCTTGGACTAGTTTTGTTCTAGATAATTCAATTGGGTTCACTCAAGCTGGAGTTGAACGATTAAATGATAGTATTAGAGTTTATGTGTGGTCAATTCTTGGAGCTCAATCTCAAACAAGAACTTCCATTATTGGTACTGGGACTGCATTTGATGCGCAAAAACAATATTTAGCCAATGTTAATGATGCAATTAATAAAGCTGTTGACTTGCCCACAATAATTTCAAACTATCAAAATGTACTAAAATATGCAAGGTCAAAAGTTGACTTTGCATATGAGATTGGTCTGTACATGGCTCCAAGCAACATGGATTTACAGATAGGAAGTATTCAAAATTACAATAATTTAATTGTAATTGCGACTGGTGATCAAACTGTGGGGTTTAATAGTGATGTAAATAGCCTACCAGTTCCACCGCATGTACAAACACCAGAAAAAAGTATTGTTAAACCTTTGAATGTTAAACCTTTGAGGTGTTAAACCTTTGAATGTTAAACCTTTAAATGTTAAACCAGAAGTCGCAATACCTGAACAAATAGAAGCAGTCAAACATGAAAATTATAAAACTGCACTAGTCACTGGTAGTATTGCAGTTGGGCTAGGACTACTATTATTTTACTTTCGAGATAAAATATAATCCTTAGTGGCCATATAAAGAAGCCCAGCAACTGTAATAATCAAAACCCATAAATTATTGGCTAGCCATCCAACAGCCTTTCCTGCTGCATTCAACACCCAAGCTACTATAGAACCGATTATCCCTGGTAATGCATCAGCCTTTCCTGCTAATATACCCAGTAATGAACTCAGATGTTTTAATTGTTTCTTTATCTATTCTTTAGCTCCACCTTTTCCTGTTGGCTTGAGAGTGGCTGCACCACCACTTGCACTAATACTTAAAATTAAAGTAGAGATTATAAACCCTATAGCTGTCAAAACTGAAACAATAGTTACCCCCTGTTCTTTGAAGAGGGTTTTGAGTCTTTCTCTTAAAGTAGTATATTTGTGTAATATTCTATCAAGGGTCTCTTTCATTCTGGATACTTGAGTTCTTAAGGCTTCCCTATCCGCTGAAATCGCTTCAAGACGTGCTTCACGCTCAGATACAATATCAGCGATTTCTTTTTCGATACGGTCTGCATCTGGACTGTCTGAATCAAATGTAGTTACAGCTGCCAACTTTAACACTGCGGCATCTTTATTTTTATCCAATTCATTTAACTTGGCAAGGTTGTTTGTTAGTGAGCCTCTTGATTGTTGCAGTGCTTTGTTTAAGGCTTTAAGTTCTCTTAATGGCAAAGTTTCAAAATCATGTGTAATTGTAGTTGATGTTTCTTTTGATAGTGTATCAATGAGTTCTTTTACATGTGTTTCTGTTTCATCAACTGTACTTGGTAATTCAGACATTTCTATGTTTTCAACATTTGGTAATTCGTTTTCTATAGTTTGTATTTTATTAACAACTTCTGGAGCCAAGTGGACCTCTTGTAGATTCAATAACCGTTTTAATTCAGTTGTTCCTTTACCAGCAAAAGTTCTTATTAATTTATTAGGGTTACCCTTTCTACTAATGCGGTGATCCCTCCAGAACAGTGTTTTGTTTTCTATGTGTAGGTCTGGAATTAGTAACTGAAACTCCTGATCTGTTATGTTAAACTCATTTTTGAATTCAGATTTAAAAAGCTCCTTCTTCCTTAATCCTTCTCTGGAGTTAGTTTTCCCGTTTGTAATATCATTGGAATATTAGTGGGTGACAGTGGTATTTCTTCATCACCATCAGTGTCATATGTCTCATTATCATAATGCATAAAATCTCCTTCTCCACCTTCAGCCATTATTTATTATTTATTTTAAAGTATGTAATTTATAAATAAAATTGAAAAGAATAATGACAACATACGAAAGAAAACTTAATCCCTACAGACATTTAAGAGAGCCTCTCGGTGTAAAAGGAATTAGACAATCAGTTACAATAACAAATAATCCATCTACAATTGATCAAAACCAACAGCTTTTAGTGCGATTCCCAAATTTAGGCCCAAATGATTTAATCGTACCTGGAACAGTTCGTTTAGCTTTTACAATTGCATTAACCTCCACTGATGACAATCGCCGAGTGGTTCAAAATATTGGTCGTGCAATCGTCAAGAAAACAACTATTAAAATATCTGGTAATGACATTTTATCAATCGATGATTCAGATGTGTATTACATCTATCGTGACCTATGGAAAACACCTCCAGAGCAATATGGTTTATCAAGGTATAGATACTAGTGCAGGTTCAAATGTAACAAAATTAAGAACTGGAGCAGCAGATGCTAGTTCTGGATACGCTGAAGATAAAGCTATCTCAGATACATTTGGTAATCGATTTTATATACCATTAGATTTTGAACTTCTTGAAGCACATATGCCATATTATCAATCTGGTTTGGGTGATAGACTCGAATATGAACTTACATTTAATGAATATTCAAGGGTAATAATAGCCACAGGTGATATAGCTGCTAATTATGAAATTAATAATATAAGTTTAGAATTTGATATGGTCACAGAGCCTAATTTAGCGACAATGGTAAAAAACCAATATATGGGACAAATGTCAATACTATATGATAGAATTCTTCGTCACCGAAAGATAACTAAAAATAAAAGTGATTCTATATGGAATATAAATTTGAATACCCCTGCTAGGTCCATGAAGGGAATTTTAATGGTATTTGAAGAACAATCAACACCTTTTGCAAGAAAAAGTGAAAATTTCTATAATCCAAAAATAAATAATGTTGAAGTAACAATTGAGGGTGTGCCTAATCAACTATACAGTCAAGGGATGAAAGCATATAATATGTGGGATGAAATACGCAAACACTTTGCCGGCGGAGATAATAATGATCCGATAGTGAACGTTACCAGTAAAGAATTTCATGCGGCCAGTGCGACAATTGGCAAATATCTTACAAAACAATATGCACTCTGGCTTGACTTAAGAACAACAGATGATAATAGTTTACATGGGAATGGGCGGAGAATAGAAAATGCGAGTGAAGGTATTACAATTCAGATTACTAAAGAAGCTGAAGCTGCAGGTGTAATAAATATATATTTATTTATTTATAATTCAAGATGCGCAATTAAATATAGAAAATGGAAGATTTGTATCGGCGTTGTATTGATTTACCAAAGTATGCACATAGTGCAACTGTTTGTGGTCAAACAGGATGTGGAAAAACAGAATTTGTTTTAGACTTATTGGAGCTTTCACAACAACAAGGATGTTATAAAGGTTTTTTCGATAATATAATTATACTTTGTCCAACTGTAAAATGGAACAAAGCGTATCAGAACAGAAGCTGGATTAGAGATGTTCGAAATCCAGTTGATACAAATATAACGATTGTAAATCCAATTGACAAAAACGGCAAAGAGAAGCTGCAAGATCTGTTAAGATTATTTTTTAATAAATATGCTGGAAGCCCAACATTATATAGCATTGATGACTGTTCAGCTACAAAACAATTAACAAAGAAAAAAGATATGTTGTCACAGCTCGCATTCTCTGGACGACATGCAGAGCAAAGCGTTTGGGTTATATCACAGAGATATAATTCAGTATTAAAAGACTTAAGAGAACAGACAAAATGGCTGTGTATGTTTTATACGAAATACAGAGATAGTTTTGAGGACTGTTTGAGAGAAAATGATGTTATTTCGACACTAGAGGAAAGAAGCAAAATAAGAAAAGAGTTATCGAAAACAAAACATTCTAAGTTGCTTATTAGAACTGATCAACCTACGGAGTATAAATTACTTAAGTAATGCTTAGTATTACTTAGTATTACTTAATAGTTTTTATTTTACTTATTTTATTGGATTTTAACTTGATTTAAACTTGATTTAACTTGATTTAGCTGAACAATTCATAGATAACAATGTTAAGAATTGTTCAGCAAATATGTATTGAACTTAAATAATTGTATGAATATATAAAATGTTTGAGATATTGATATTCATACAATTATTGATTATTATATTTGGATCGGGTTGGGTTTATTTTAAATTGAAATTTATATTATGCAAAATAAAAATGAATTGTGAGGAACTTATAGAACAACTAAGTGATGATAAAGTATCCAATGATAGTGTTGTAGGTGAAGTAAATAATGATCACTTAAAACAACGGTTATCTTCGATTATTTTAGGTGGGAAATCTGTTCAATATTTGGGTAAAGATATAACTATTTCACAACTAGAAGAGTTGCCAAATGAACAAATATTAAAATTGTATAACAGATATGAAAGTAGATTGGGTGCTTCAATGACGAAAACTCTTGGTAATACTATTTTGAATATGTATGCTCTAGCTGCAGGTAATATCTTGCCTATACCAGCAGGAAATCATGATAAACTCGTAGCTGACTTAGAAGGGGATCCCTTTGTTGACCATGCCTTGACTAGTACTTGTTGTGAGTTGTATTTTAGGTTTGGAGCATTTCTGGCACCTATTACTGCAGCGATAACAACATTTAAATATTGTCAATTTAAAAATATAAATGATATAAATAAAAATAATGGAAACGGAGAACACACAACAGATTCCTGATGAAGAAATTCCAGAACGAAAAGAGGAGATTAAACAAGTAACAACAAAGAATCCAAAGAGGGTTGAAGCTGGTAAAAAGGGTGCTGCTGCTAGGAAAGCCAAACAAGAAAGTCTATTACATATGGTATATAAGAAAAAAGTAGATATACCACCTGAAGAACCGGTTATAGTGAAAGTCTATAAAACCTCGAATATAATATATTTTATAGCGGGAATGAGTTTAGTTGGTGGGTTTGTGTTTAGCTGTAAATTGTTCAATCGAAATAACATTGAAACAAAAGAAACTGAAATGCCTAGTGTAAAACACAATCCTCATCTTATGGAGTAAACAATTAATTAAATTAAATTTATTATTAAGTAAAATAAAAAAAAAATATGACGGCAATTAATACAGATGGAAAGATAATAGGAAATCTTGCATATCATGCTGCTGTTATAACGGCGCTTGAAATCGGATATGCGCAGATAATGAATACAATTATAAGACAGGCGGTGCCAAAACTGCAACCTGATGGTTATAATATGGCTATGTTAATGTTGGATACTGGACTTGCTATTGCTACGAGAGATATGCTTGTTAAACAAGGTATAATTCCTGATAATATTTTGAAGTAATAAAATTATTATATAAAACAAAATTTCGGGAATAGCTATGATGGTTGGCGGTGCTTTGGTTAACGCATTGGCGTTTACAGGGAGTAATTTCTTATTCAGTTCATTGGGGAATAATTCTGCGATTGAAGAACGCAAAAGGCATGATAATGCCGTAGAGCAATTACAAAAGGCACAGACACAGTGGGCAGAAAAAAGAACAGAGAGATTAGATTGGATTAATAATGAAATTAGAAAGCAGAATCATGCTGCTAAGACGTTTGATGATGTAGATGAAGCTATTAGGGAGTATAATGCTGTTACGGCACCGGTGACGGGTGCACAACAATTACAGTCGTTCGGAGGAGAGCCAGTATTGAGTGATTTTTACACACCTTCACAGAGTCAAAAGGATAGAGAAATTATATTTATAGTAGGTGGAATGACTATTGTGGGATTTATAGCATATATATTGGCTTAATTATATTGCTATAATAGTCAATTAAAAGTTAGTTTCAACGAAAAGTGGGTTAATTTAGAGAATAAAAATAAGCGCGGGGATCCTTAAAAAACCAACAACAACAACTGTTCGAGATTATGTGAAAGTATGTTTCACAGTATAAATAAATAAACTGATAATGCATTATCAGCTGTGACGTAGAGGACACGGTTGTCCCTTCAGGTTCCCGGCTCCTGGTTAGGACTATTAATAACGCGGGAACCAAAGCAGATAGTTACAAGTGTGTAAATTGGCCATTATCATGCAGGCCCAGATAATTTCATACCGCTGTGATACAAAGGTTAAAGTATGTTATGTTTACAGACAACCCAGATATATATGCTGTTTTGTACAATTCGTTTATTAAAGGGTCACAATCGGCTTGTCTGAGCTAGAATTGCCTGACACCATATTAAGGGTATTAAGGGTTCTGAAGCCAAATTAAAGATTCTTGAGCTCAGTGCTCAAGCTCGCCGACAAATGATTTATATCGCAGTTGTAACATTATGTCTTCTACTCGCCATAAAAGAATAGTCGATCGCCTTTTCAGTGTGTGGCAAATAGAGTTTGTGTCTTAAAGAGATATCATTAGAGAAACCATTCAGACAAGAGTCTGCCAGACTTAGGGGGATTGTGATATAGCGGTTTCGTGGTTCATTGCATATATTTTGCTGAAGATTATGGTTTTCGTACAAAACAACTATATAGTTGGTATAGTAAGCATTATTTTGATAAATTCCTAGTCTCAAAGGCTGGGAAGTTTAAAATTGAGATTATATTGCAGGAGCTCCATACAAAAGTACAAAACTACTATATAGTTTGGTACTTTTGTACAAAAATATATATAAACTTATAACCACAGGGTCTGAGAAAGCTAAAACTGAGATTATATTGCAGGAGCCCCATATTCTATATATATCTATTTTTAGACGGCGGCCATCTTACTTTAGCGATGACCTCCATTTTAACAAATCTGAAAAGGCTTCACCCATGGACCATAACTTTTAAGTTTGGCTACCATGGGCCAAGCGGTTCATGTGGAGAAGAATTTTGAAATCTCTGATAAAAGAACGACCTTTTGACCTTTCGGCGGCCATCTTGCATGACATAACCATCCGATTTCGACAAAAAAATGCACCAGAGTGATCGCCTCATTGATACCTTCGATTTGATATATGACATGACCATATTCGGTCAAAAATAAAATTTGAACCCAATTTGACCCCACGGGCCACGCCCATTTTTGACTCCGGGGTCACCATTTCAACAACTTTGAAAGAGCATTGTACATGGATCATTCCTACCAAGTTTTGTCGAAATCCGGTTGGCGGTTCTTGAGAAGAAGATTTTTGAAGAATTTGTGCTATTTTTAGACGGCGGTCATCTTGGATTACGTAATGACGTCATTTTAACAATTTTGTAATCCCCCTACCTAAGGACCATGACCATGAAGTTTGGTGACTATAGGCCCAATGGTTAGTTGGTTACCGAGGAGAAGACGTTTGAAAATGTTCACGGACGACGACGGACGACGGACACATTGCGGTAACAATAGCTCACATGAGCTTCGCTCAGGTGAGCTAAAAATACAGCTGCACCTGTAAAAATACAATTTAGATTTGACCCTGTTCGTACACCATATGTACAAACGGGGTCAAAACTAAACTTACAGGTGCAGCTATAAAAATATACAGGTGCACCTGTAAATGTATAGCTGCACCTGTAAAATGTACAGCTGCAGCTCTAAATGTATATCAGCAGCTGTATTTTTATAGCTGCAGATATAAACGTAGTTTACAGGTGCAGCTATACATTTACAGGTACAGCTGTAAAAAATGCAGGTGCACCTGTATATTTTATAGCTACACCTGTCAGTTTAGTTTTGACCCTGTTCGTACATATGGTGTACGAACAGGGTCAAATCTAAATTGTATTTTTACAGGTGCAGCTGTATTTTTAGCTCACCTGTATTTTTACAGGTGCAGCTGTATTTTTACAGGTGCAGCTGTATTTTTTACAGCTGCACCTGTATATTTACAGCTGCATCTGTATGTTTTATAGCTGCACCTGTAAATTTAAAGGTGCACCTGTATAATTTTATAGCTGCACCTGTAAATTTAGTTTTGACCCCGTTCGTACACCATACAAATCATCGGATAAGTTGTTTGCTATGCCGAAATATTAATGACCTCCGGCGGCATCCGTTTGAACGTATATACAATACAATACAATACAAAATTAGTTTATTAAAGTGTCGTATACTAGCAAACATGTACATCGATATTTACTTAACACATTAATGCTAGTATCCAGCCGTATTCGACTTATAGGACACTATAAAATAGACAGTTATATACATCTAATATATACCAGTAATGATCAGTGAATCACAATTGGCATGTCCACATAGCCATGTTGAAAAGCAAATGCTGTATATGTTTAAGACACATAATTATGTTCCCCCAGCTGCAACCCTGGACACTGGACAGTGACAATGATTTCAGCCGATGTGTTCATAGTAATCTAGTTTTAATATCAGTCCCATAGTATCATCAGTTCCAACCCAACATGTACATGTACACATAGCAAATGAGATTCACCGTAATACATCGATCCTCACATGTTAATTTAATAAAAATATATCATTAATTTCATATTTAAAACACATTATTTACATGCATTTTAGATGCGGATAGTAACATATATACATGTATATCACATACAGTATTGTTGAGGCACCTAAATATAATATTTTCTTCGATAAAACATTTTTGACAGAACGTTGCATAAAACATGTTGCACATTTTTACATTGCATTAAGAAAATTATCTTTTGGCTCGATGTTAAAGACATAAAAAGTTCATTATTATCACAGGCTTTCTGGAATAGGGCGTCTCTAATATCTGAGTAAAAATCACACTCGACTAAAAAGTGCGTTTCGTCTTCTACCGAATTTGTGTTGCACATTTTACATATTCTCTGTTGAATTGGTATTTTAGGTTTAGAGTATCTACCGGTTTCTATACATATCGGCAAACTGCATGAACGTAATTTGAATCGTAATTTGAATAGAATACGTCGGTGGTCTCTAGGTAGGGCCAATTTATATATATACACACGCGTGTCACTCATTATTTCACCTCAAAATAAAGAATTCATTTCAACTCGAAATTGTCAAAACACAAGTATGCTGAAGTGACTATCAGCAAAGCATTGCAGAATCAATTTACGAAATATCCGAGATTATGTCAGCATTTTGTAAAACAAATAACATTTAATTCCACATTTTTTCTGATTCTGGCTCGGCTGTCTGTTTGACCGTGAATTACAACCGACTTCCTCACTGATAATCATCGCCGACTATTGCAACTAACGTATACATAATCCAAGTATAACTAGCAAGGTGCATGATCACGTGGTTACAACAACAACGTCGCCCACTCCAAAGTAAGTCTTATTTGATATTTTCCTTAATATGCAACGGATTTTGATGAAATATGGCGCAGCAAACGCGTCTTCATGAGATGCATTTGGTGGTCCAGTGATCTTGGCACAGACTTATGTCGTATTTGCAAAGAATCGATTTCCGTGTCGAAAATACAGAGACCACCAAATGCATCTCATGAAGACGCGTTTGCTGCGCCATATTTCATCAAAATCCGTTATGTAATAAGGACAATATAAAAGAATACGTACTTTCAATCGGATGGATTCTGGAAGTTTCAGTACTTGTTGTTGTTGTTAGTACCACGCGATCATACACCTTGACTAGGCAAAGAAAACATAGCGATTAACGTGTGAACATGTAGTAAGCGACAAAAACGAAGAAAGTATGCAACAAATAAATGATGTCATACCGGTTATCTTTACAGCGCCACCTCGCGCCAGTAGGTCGCTGTAACTGGAGAGATAAGCGATGACCAATTCATTGCCTGGCTCTGCATATGTGTCAGATACGGTGCGATATGAGAAATCTGAATATCACGAAAAATACAAACGAACCGGAAATCGGTTATTATGGTCGCCTTTGTTGTTTTTAGAGAATTTTGAAGCGTGACCTCAGCGCTCCAGATAAGGAATTAGTAATTGAGTATTGTCACGCCCGCCATCATTTCTGAAGCAATTGGGTATTTCAAAATTTTAGCTGTGTACAATAGAATCACACTACTGTTTACACATCAGCAGACCGCACTTATTGAATAGTTTGCTTCCAAATGAAAACACATCTTAGTATTTCATTATAATTGTCTCCTTGGAGACAATTCTAATGAAATACCAAGTTGTTTTTTCTCATGAAAAATAATAAAAATATGCTATATTTGTGGTATGTTTATTGTTTTCTGCAGCATGATAAAGGTACCACAACATTTGTATTGCTTTTTGATACTCGCTACTTCTGATTTCAATTGGGTTTTTGACAATTTCAATTGGGTATTTTTAAGCAAATACACAGCTTATCTGGAGCTTTGTAGAATAAACAGAGAATATATAATACTGTATCAGGCCACAGGCATTCGGCGTGTTTCGGCTTTCAGGGTTATAACTATAAATATATATATGAACAAGGCTTCTAACTTTGGTTGGACACGACCTCGTATCATAACACATTCCGCGATTTTATTAACGCTAACGTGAATATTTTGGCTGAAAATGAACATGTTAATTTGAGAACTATTGTTATCTAGCTAAAATAACGTAGTTAGAACATATGTATGCAAATAACATCGAATTACAGCTTGTTTTCCTAGGTCGGACACAACCTCGTATCATAATAAATGAAATAATATGTTTAAGGCTCTAACGTTTATATTGTAGTGGCAAGTTCATATGATCATTTGAGAAGTATCGATATTGTACATAGAATGCATAGAAAATTACAATTTTAAATACGTTATTTTGTCATGATACGAGGTCGTGTCCGTCCAAAGTTAGAAGCCTTGTCCATATATATAAAGTTATACCGATGAAAGCCGAAACACGCCGAACACCTGTGTAACAGGCTATATAGTCTGGCAACCGGGAGCTTAACCCTTAGCCCGCTGCACATAACAAGTGTCGTCTGCTGTTGCTTTTATATCTCGCCTTATTTCTCAATAAAAACATGTTTTGACAGCACTTCAGAATCATTTCCGAAGTGCTGTCAAAGCATGTTGTAAATTATTCTTAAGTGCTGTCAAAGTATGTTTTCGATGATAAAAATGATAGCGGTGTAATGGTTGTTTCGAACAACATAGTTTTTTTTTCATTGACGATTTTACTTGTCCAGACCATCCACATCATGAATCTGACTGATTCTACTCTGTCATCCTTGAGTGTTTTGAGAAATTTGCATATTATAACTTTGGTCGGACACAGCCTTGTATCATAACAAAATAACATGTTTAAAATTTGTAATTGCCTACTATATGTATTCTATGTATTTCTGCAGGAAAACGAAACTTCGCAAATGAACATATGAACGTTCCACTACAATATTGACATTAGAGCCCTAAACACATTATTTCATTATGATACGAGGTCGTGTCCGACCTAGGATAACCAGCTGTAATTCGAGATTCTTTGCATAATTATGTTCTAACTATGCTATTTCAGCAAGATAGCAAGATAAACAATAATTCTCAAATGAACAAATTTGTTATGATCGTGTCGTGGTCGTGTCCAACCAAACTTAAAAGCCTTGTTATTCATTATGTAGTTATACCGATGAAAGCCGAAACATGTCGGATGCCTGTGTCACTATATATAACCGGGTTAAACCCTTTGGTGGTAAACGCAGAAATCAAGATCCAAATAGACATTTTAGAGTTTTTTGGCGGGAGACATACTGTCTCCACGCTATTGGGATCGTGATTCTGGCCGTTTGCACGGGTCTACTTTCGGAAGTGGCTCTCTGTTCATCGGGGGACGTCTCAATAAGCTCAATTTGCGTTCGCAATTAACAACAGTCAGGTGACATTTAAAGTCAGCGAGTTAACTGAAAGCAAGTTATTAATAGCAACGGCAATGCTCAACATTATGTGTAAAATAGTTGGCATGCCCAACTTTACTTTTGAAGAGAACAAATTGCTGTTATTGAGACGCCACCCCCCCCCCCCCCACCCCCCCCCCCCCCCCCCCACCCGTATCGTGTACCACGTAAGTCGCAATGCGACGTCGAAGGCCATTTATTTTTCATATTGTGGTTTACGGGCGATTTTCGAAAAATTACCCTCTGGGTGAGCGAAACAAAATTCATGAAACATTTTGCCGTTCATGCAGCATACACGTATGTAGGCCTACGCCCAGTCATAATTTTGAAAAGATTTCACATAATATTATGTCACACCTCCAGAGTTCCTGTTGGGTATGCAATTTGGATTACTCGGTTTGTATCCCTATTCTGCAAAGTGCCGATTGATTTTGGCCAAATAAACATACTAAAAATATAAAAATTTCCCCGTTTTTTTTTCTTCACATTACGAAAAACCTAGGCTGCCAAAAATATTTTTTGAACAAAATCGATCAAATATTGATTTTATGGGCATCATTCTCTATGGGAGATGTGATCTATAAATAAATTTTCTTCCATAATTTTTGTTTTACTCGGCCGACTTTCACATAATAATTTGTTGTTGTTAGTTAGATCATTTCCGAGCTATCTCGCCAGGTTTCGAGATTAATTTCTAAAAAAAAAAGTTTTTTCGTATTATCCATCGGCGCTTTCAGTTGAAACAGACAATAGAATAACGTTATGTTTGTTTATCCAAATTGCATCGGCAAAATGAGTTGGAACAGACCAACCACGTTCTGTCAGAGTGGGCGTCAACTTGAGACAGAAAAAAAAACATCCACTTAATTTTTTTTAAACATCCGTCGGTGGGTCCCGTAAACCAAGAAATAAAAAATGGTGTCGCATCCCGTGATGCCTGAGCCTTTGCTTCATCAACCTATTTGTGTTTAGAGCAGGCTGTATTTTACAAACACCAGTAACTGATCAAGTTCTCCAAATTTGCAGATTGTACATCCAATAATCAACATCGAATATATTTCTAACAAGGAATTGCTGAGTATGCAAATTCACAAGTGGCTACTTGTCTCCCCGCCAGTCAGTACTTTCAGTACTTTGATTAATTACTTACCTTTAAGCCTAGTGGCCAGTTCCTCTTCCCAATCGGCCATATTGAAATCGAGTAGGATATCCGGTAGGAACTCCAATTCTCCCGTCTTGAATGTGTCCCTCTGTTGCTTACTCAGCCCTTCCATGACCAATCGCAGCCCCATTTTCTTCGTACGGTGGGACTTTTCTAGCGCCATAAGAATCTCAAACGTCACCCATGATTTGCTGACGATGGAATTTTCGGTCACCAGGATCAAACTAATGTCGGACCGCTCCACGCACGCTAGGATATTGTCGAAAACTGATTTCCCAATATTGAAATTACTTTCCCTGTAGTGAGCGCAAGTCACGTATCCCCACTTCTGCAGCGCTTCGTCAATTCGCCTTGCCTTTTCGGCGTCGTCCGTGCTGTGAACGATGAATACGTCATACCTGGTTTCCGGTTCCGCCATTTCATCGGTTGTCGATCAACGTAGTACTACACACACGATGTACAGTGCTGGAAATACATGTATATATGTGGCTGTGATTGGAGAAAGGGGCATATGGTATTGTTGACCAGTGTAGCACACTCCTGTAGCCTCATAGCGAACAATATTGCTTGCTAGAAATATTACGGCTGTTTCATTAATGGAATGGCGGCGAACAGTGCATATTTCTGGATCACTGGTCGCAAAACCTATAAGCCCAATCTCTCCAGTCACAGCCACATATATGAAATAAACAGCAGTCAAATTCCAGAGCTCCAGATAAGGTATTTTACGCACTTATTTTAGCAGAAATGATACGCATTGATTATCAAAAGTGGGAGTGAAAACACGCATTGATTTTCAAATTGAATAGTGAAAATACTGTAATAAAGTTGAAAATTTACTTAGTTGAGCTGTAAAAAGCAAACACAGTTTGCTTTTTGCAGCTCAAATAAGTGAATTTTTTAATTTGTTTTATTTTGTATGATTTGTTCCCTATTTAATAAGAAATATGAGGGTATATAATACACTTTAGATACAAAATTTATCTGGAGCTCTGAAATCCGTCTCAATAATTCCATGCAACCTGAAACTAGAAACATGAATATTCGTATTTCTAGTATTGGGTTAACACGTGCACTTTAACCCTTACCATGATGAACTAAATGTTGTAGTGTGCTGATTATATTTCATTTTCCATTTTCATTAACAAAAACATAGTAGGACAGCACTTTAGAATCATTTCCAATGGAATTGATTCTAAAGTGTTGCCAAACCATATTTGTATTGAGAAGAAAGACAAAATATTATACGAATATTCTGTTTCCCCGCATTCTAAGGATTAATACATCACAGGCGATTGAACGCCCCACCCATATACCCCCATTAGGTAAATCCATCTGCCATGATCTGGTCCGTCTTTAGTAGTACATTGATAATATATAAAACCAGAAACAGACCAAAAATATAGCATATTTTTCTTATTTTCCATGAAAACACATCTTGGTATTTCATTAGAATTGTCTCCATGGAGACAATTCTAATGAAATGCCAAGACATGTTTTCATTTCGAACCAAACTATTCAATAATTGCTGTCTGTAGTAGCGATTTTATTTTACCCAATTCAAATTTTGAAATACAATTAATGTACCCAACTGCTTCAGAAATGATGGAGTGACAATACTCAATTACTAATTCCTTATCTGGAGCATGACCAGTGTAGCTCCGGATCATCCTGTTATCTTTTCTTGAATTTTCGAGATCTATTCTTGAATTTTCAAGATACTTTTTTGAATTTTCGAGATGTTTTCTTGAATTTTCAAGATGTTTTCTTGAATTTTCAAGTTATTTTTTTAAATGTTCAAGATCTTTTCTTGAAAATTCAAGAAAAGATCTTGAAAATTCAAGAAAAGAACTTGAAAATTCAATATTTCAAGATGTTTTCTTGAATCATGAATGTTCAAGTTCTTTCCTTGAATTTTCAAGATATTTTCTTGAAAATTCAAGAAAAGATCTTGAAAATTCAAGAAGATAACTTGAAGAGAACATCTTTCAAGAAAAGATCTTGAAAATTCAAGAAAAGATCTTATAAATTCAATAAAAGAACTTGAAAATTCAAGAAAACATTTTGTTGAATAAATGGAAATTAAAAACAAGTGAAGTGGCCCTAATGGGCTTCCGTATATATGGCAAAATGCATTTCAGGAAAAATAAATGATTACTCCCACAAAGTATACTTTGCTAGAAAAGTATACTTTGCAATGTTGGTGAAATCGGCTTCTGATGCGTTCGCTTGTTGCGCATATCCGAGTAAAACATGCGGTGAAATGCAAATACGTTAAAACATACAAATGAACAAGAATATACATTCACCGTGACGATTGGACACGGTGCTTTACGTACATCATTGAATATGCAGATGGCGAACTTTCAACATTTTGAGCAAAGGCCGGTAAAATGTCGCCAATTGTGTTCGGAAATGGATCCATCAAAAGATAAACCCAGATACATGTAGTAGGCAGATACCGAATGTATACATGACGTATATGTGTGCGTGTCATGATAATGGGCACATTCAACCAATGTTAATAATTTGAATGTGTGTAGGGACAACGGAAATATCTATAAATAGTAACACATCAATGTCCGTTGTATTGCTTTGTAAAACAGTAAACAAGTGGTATGTTTAAGTGGTTTGCAGACATCACAAACATTACATCAACGGGAACGTTACATTTAATAAAAAACAATATGTATGTACCTATAAACACTTAAACATAATCAATCCCATCCATGTTGATAACCGGTCCAATTAGTTTCGTTATAAATATGCATGATGATTCAGTAATCGCCCCGCCCTATGTTCATAATTAGGTTGCAGTACACAGATGGTCTACAGGTAGGTGAATATTAGAATGAATAGTCATACTTCCGCTCTCGCTACAGTATGAAAGCGGTGCTCTATAAATACGTTAGCAACTTTCTTGGTTTGCGACGCGATTCGAGTTGCGGCATTTTGGAACACGATTATGATCGAACTAGTATACAAACGGTCCTGAAATTATCTCTACAAGTACAATAAATCATTATTTTCTGACCTGCGCATATCAAAACAGCATGGTATGGCGATGTTGTGCTTTTAAACGCGGGTTTTAAAAACGACCATCATATTTTCTGTATGTTCTCCATATTGTTTCCATTTCCCGATTCATTCGGATATCCCCGCATGTGAAACATTCAAATCTGGACCTATTCACGTGTTTAGTGGGCGGGGCTATAGCGACATACACATGACGTCATCCTACAACTTTTACTATGAACCCACCGGCTTCTGTTTGGGTGTCAGTAATACGTCAAATTCGGCTTCAATAACTTCCTTTATTGTTTTGTCAATCACACTTAATTTTGAATTCAAGTTTTTTCTTCTAAAACCTTTGCCTTTGGTTGTAAATTGCTTGTCACAATGAACACATGTTGTGGCGGCCATTGTTTCGCGCGGTATGTCAGCATTCCAAATATGGCCGCCGCTACCATATATGGAAACTAGAGTAATCATGAGAGATCACGTGACTAAAGATGGCGGCGGATGGAAACGGCTGCAACGTCCAGACAATAATTTTGCGAATAAAGTCAAATATATCAACAAATAAACATATTTTGGGCTGATTTTGCGAAATTGTTTATTTATATACATATATGTGTAGATTATTTTTGTCACTTTTATCGATGTTTATGGGGAAGTATATTTTGCTAACGTGAATAATGAATAGAGCATTGTAGCGGTAATAGCCGATTACCGCTACGCATATTGTAGCTAGGTGAATATATGTTCTCCATTGAAAAAGCAGCCACTTAATGTGCAATACGTGTTTACTGAGATGGAACATCAAAGGATTAAAACGCAATAACAATATAACGCAATTTAAAAACAAGAAGTCTAAGAACAAATAATTAAGATTTACAAAACCATTTGAAGTAGAATTATGACTATTTCTTTTAGAATATCACAGGCACTTTGTGGTAAGAACGACAACTCGCCGTGATATCCAAATGAATGTGTTACTATGTCACGGTGCGTAACTCACTGTGGTAAGGAAGTGGGTATTCGTGCCCGGCTAGCTCAGTCGGTTAGAGCGATGGTACGGTAAACCAGAGATCCAGGTTCGAGCACACTTTTCTCATCCTGTGACATTTGGCGCCCACTGATATATATATACTACCCAAAATGTATAAAAAAAAATATGGAATTCAGAGACGAATTAAATATAGAATTCGGGGACGAATTCCAATTTGGCGAGGAAGTATGTCGCGGTACGTAATTCACTTTGGGGAGGAAAGTGTGTATTCGTCCTTCTAGCTCAGTCGGTTAGGGCGGTAAACCAGAGGTCCCGGGTTCGAGCCCTGGCCGGAGCACACTTTTCTCGCCCTGTGACAATAATACCAGAGTAAATTTGGATATCACGGCGGGTTGTCGTTCATACCACAAAGTGCCTGTGGAATTTATCGGATTACAAAATTATAAAAGTCCAGCTAAGTGTAATTAATCTAAACTAATCCAGCTACAATGCTCAGACGGCCTTCAGCCAATATCAGTGTATATCCCAGTTAAATGTTGAACACAAATTTTCATCATTCCGACTCGAAAGGAAATAAAATGCAATAGAAAAAACAAGAACAAATGCTATTTGTTCTTGTTTTTCTATTGCATGTTTTGGTTATTAAATTGCATCTGATAGTTATGTTGGCCGATGAGTTTTTGACCAATCAAACATGCTAAAATGAAAAGTATACAAATTCAAGTACATTTTTTGTCAAATTAATACAAATGTTACCTGTGTGTGTCTTCTTTTATTTTACGAACTTTCGTTAAATATTGAGTTTGTAATATGAAAACAAAATTCGGACTGGAGAAGAATTTGACTATCAGGTGTTAAAATAATGGAAATTCGACTCCGAAACCGTTCGGAAATGTTCATGAAAATCGGGCCACAAATGCTAATTATATTTTTACAAATCTATTTTAGCCCCGTGTTCAAGGCACTGGATCTCCGATATGCCAGTGAAGTGATGAACTAGAATAGAAAAAACAGTTAAATTGGTTACTTTTCTGAACCCAATGTGTGTGTGTTAGTCGCCTGAAAAAAATCGGGTATTGGTAAAATAAAATATTTAGATAATTATAATACTGAAAAATAACAATCCTTTGCAACGGTAGTTATTTTTCAGGATTTTAAATATGCTCTGTAATCGATGGTTACTAAATTATTTTAATATTTAAATCAATTATGCTGGCGTTTATACTGGGGACTTCGTTATAACCATGGTAACTGTGATATAGTATAATTATTTCACAACAAAAATAAAGAAATCTCACAAGTTTGCCTTCCTGGTACATGGATAGCGAAAATGCCAAATTAAGCCAAGCCAAATTATCTCCCCTGCTTATGCACAGTTTCTTATAACATGTACATGAATATGACGCATTTTTGTTTAATGTTATCAACTAATATGGTGGGAGTTCAAGTTTGGTATTTATCCCGTCAACACAGTAGGTATGTGCCGTGAAACATTTTTGATATCCTGTCAATACGATTTGGAGATGCGGCTGGGGTTATTTCTTGCATTGTAAAGCTATTTGTTATGTTGACGGGATAAATAGAATAGTAGGTTAGTGCTGTGAATGGGAAAAATATCCGGCGCGGCACGGCAACGGGATGTGCTCAGCAGAGCTTCGCCCATCCCGTTTCCTAAGCATTGCCAGATATTTTTTCCCATTCACGGCACTAACCTACTATTCTCTATATGTCATTCACTGTGCATGAAGAGACAGACGGTGGCACAGAGGGGACATGGAAATATGTTTTACTATTGCGTGCGCACGCGATAGCTATTGCGTGCGCACGCAATAGTAAAACATATTTCCATGTCCCCTCTGTGCCACCGGACCACATATGAGACCGGGTCACTTAAAAATCCCAATACGTGTAGAAAGAAAAACTCGCAATCTCTGACAGAATTGTATGCAATAAAATATTGATAAGAGTAACGTTAACATTTTTAATATATACTTACGTCAAGTGTGGCTAATATAAACATTGGGATACAAACAAAATATGTTAAATGGGCGTTTTCATTATGAATTTATGAAAGGTGTACATATGTTTAAATGAACAGCACACAAACTATGAACACAAAAAACGTATACTGTATATGTTACACACATGAATACGTCCCAAACACAGTTAGTATGAAACAATCTAGCAGAAATGATGTTATAACTGGTTCCATCTAGGAATTACCATCTATATACAGTCGAACCTCCCCGAACGGCCACCTCTCTACAACAACACCCTCTCTGTAACAGCCGCTATTTTATCTCCTAAATGGAGGGTGTCCTCTATATCTAACCATTAGACTGCTGAGCACGAACATTGTCGTCTGCTGTTACTTTTGGCTTCTTTGTCAATAAAAACATGTTTTGACAGCACTTTAGAATCATTTCTTCATTTCCAATGGAACTGATTCTAAAATGCTGTCAAAGCATGTATTTGATGAGAATTATGGAAGAAAATAAATAAACAGCAGACGACAATATTCATTTCAGCGTTAACCTCCCTACAACAGCCACCTCTCTACAACAGCCATGTTTGCGTATTCCCATAGCTAGCCGTTGTAGAGAGGTTGCACTGTACTGTATATGCTACACACCTGAATACGTCCCAATCACAGTTAGCATGGAACAATCTAGTAGAAATGATGTTATAATTGGTTCCATCTACATGCAGGAATTACCATCTATATAATTAATAGTCACGGCGGAAATTGTAACAGTTGGAGGAGTCATACCAATTACAGGGCGCAAGTAAGCACGGAACCAATACATCATGTACATAGACCGACAACAATTAGCAGATCTATGCATTCAGTCCGTTACAATTTAGTTTCAGTTTCAGTTTGGAGGGACTACCAGTAATGTTTTAGAAATAAATGTAAACTGTTAATTTGTGACTGTGACTGGAGAAATGTGGCTTATGGTATCTGCAACCCGTGTAGATCCAGATCAGCCTGCGCATTCGCGCAGTCTGATCAGGGTCTGCACTGGTCGCCATTACGTCAGCAAGGCCGTAATCATGGTTATGGTACTGGTCAGGGAAACATCAGTCGTGCTTCTAATAGTGTATGTTCTTATCATTCCTCAAGACTGAGCTATAAGACCCAGGGCAAGACTGGCCATATATCCCACACATTCGCGCAGTCTGATCAGATCAGAGTCTGCTCTGGTCACCATTCAGTCAGTGAAACATCAGTCCTGTTTCTAACACAGTATGTTCTTATCATTCCTCAAGACTGACCTGGAAGACCCAGAGCAAGACTGGCCATATATCACATAAGCCCCATTTCTCCACACATAAAACATAACTGTGTTTTAATCTTGGGTTTCACTGTAACTTATCTTAGATTGTAAATTGTCTGAGACACCACGGTAACCTAACAGGCGTCTCATTTACAGAGACTTCATCATATTATTAAAACTCAATTACAGTTGTTTCAAAATAACATGCATGTTGTTCTCTTCATTTTTTTATTTGAAAAGGTTGCGTTAAATTTTGTGAATTTTAAAATGGGGGCTAAAATATATTTTGTAAACGAGTTACAAAATTATTGTTTTTCCTTCGATAAATAATTTCCAAGTTATATCGCCATGGTTTGGTGTAAATGTCGTATACATTTTTCTCCTCATTCTCACCTCTTTTGGCTCATGTTAAATTTAGTAGGTTGATTGATTTGGTTTATTGGTATTTAACGGCCTATCAACAGCTAAGGTATTTAATGCCGGGCCAAGCGGTTCGATCCCGCATTTAACCAGATACATTGGGGGGCCAAAATCAGTACGGAATATTTACGAAATAAATGTATATTAATCCCTGAAATTCGAACAGTGGCAAACTGTAGGACTAGTTCGATGTACAAAACTAAAGTTTATGGACGGACATATGGCGCCACAACATAATATGTCCTGTTTTTTTCAAACGGGTGTATAAAAAAGGAGTACAAAAGAGCTCATTTGAACTCTAACCACACACAACACAAATCCAGCTCCCTGGTTTGAAGGTCATACTCACAGCAAAGGTTATTTGACCTTGAACTTGGACAAGGGCAGCACGTCTGGGTGGGGAATGTCAAAGGTATTTGACCTCGACCTTGGGCATTGGGAGAGCATGTGTGGGGTAGGGAATGTAAATATGGCTGTTAATAAACATGGCATATCCTGATCCCACACAATAACGCTGGTCAACATGGGCGAGGGAAAACGTTTTCTCGTCTGACCTTGGTTCAAACGTGCCGAGTCATTTTCTCTCCTGATAACCAACACCATTACTGTACATACTTAACAAGAGTTGTCAGAAGACAACGAAGCTCGCCTGTTGGCAGCCTTCACTCAAACTTGGCACAGTTGTATACAAAAACATGAATATTATAAACTTGACCTTGGGTTAAGGGGTGTGCGGTGGACCTTGACATTGGGGTCAGTGGTGGAAGGTGTGTCGTGGATTTGCTACAGCATGATATAGCATATTAAGATGAATGCATGTATGAAATATCAATGCGCTCCCTGAAAACAGAAATAAAATAAAATTTAACTCAATAGTTTATGAACAGCATGCTAGCTATTCACATGAGGAATGCATGTATCAATGTGCTAAGTTTGTGACCTTTACCTTGGGGAAAGGGGTGGGCGGTGGGTGGGTCATGGATTTGTTGTAACACAATAGAGAATCATCAGATGAATGCATGTATGAAATATCAAGGAGTTCCCTGTAAAGACACGGAAGTTATAAAAAGACATTTACTCCAACGTTAAGGTTATGATCTTGATCTTGGGGAAACGGGTGGGGTGGGTCATGGATTTGCTGTAGCACAATAGAGGATCATCAGATGAATGCATGTATGAAATATCAAAGCGTTCCCTGTAAAGAAACAGACGTTACACAACATTTACCCCAATGTTAAGTTTATGAACATGCTAAGTTTGTGACCTTGACCTTAGGGTAAGGGTTGGGTCGTGGGTTGTGGATTTGCTACAGCATGATAGAGGGTCATATGAGGAATGCATATATGAAATATCAAGGCGTTCCATGACAGTAAACAGATGTTATAAAACATTTACCCCAACGTTAAGTTTTTGAATGTGCTAAGTTTGTGACCTTGACATTGGGGTAAGGGGTGGGCGGTGGGTCATGTATTTACTATAGCAAGATAGGGTATCATCAGATGAATGCATGTATGAAATATCAAGGCGTTCTATGAAAGAAAACAGATGTTATAAGACATTTACCCCAACGTTAAGTTTATGAATGTGCTAAGTTTGTGACCTTGACCTTGGGATAAGGGCTGGGTGGTGGGTCATGGATTTGCTACAGCATGGTAGAGGGTCATCTGAGAAATGCATGTATGAAATAACAAGGTGTTCCATGAAAGGAAACCGTAGTTATAAGACATTTACCCCAACTTTAAGTTTATGAATTTGCTAAGTTTGTGACCTTGACCTTGGGTAAGGGATGGGCGGTGATTCATGGATTTGCTATAGCCCGATAGAGTATCATCAGATGAATGGCATGTATGAAATATGAAGGCATTCCCTGTAAATAAACAGAAGTTACACAACATTTACCCCAACGTTAAGTTTGTGAACATGCTAAGTTTGTGACCTTGACCTTGGGGTAAGTGTTGGGTGGTGGGTCGTGGATTTGCTACTCATGATAGAGGGTCATCTGAGTAATGTATGTATGAAATATCAAGGCGTTCCATGAAAGAAAACAGATGTAATAAGACATTTACCCCAACGTTAAGTTTATGAATGTGCTAAGTTTGTGACCTTGACCTTGGGGTAAGGGATATATGGTGGGTCATGTATTTGCTATAGCATGATAGAGGGTCATCTGCGGAATGCATGTATGAAATAACAAGGTGTTCCATGAAAGAAAACAGAAGTTATAAGACATTTACCCCAACGTTAAGTTTATGAATGTGCCTAGTGTGTGACCCTGACCTTGGGGTAAGGGATGGGTGGTGGGTCATGGATTGCTATAGCACGATAGAGTATCATCAGATGAATGCATGTATGAACTATCAAGGCGTTCCATGAAAGAAAACAGATGTTATAAGACATTTACCCCAACGTTAAGTTTATGAATGTGCTAAGTTTGTGACCCTGACCTTGGGGTAAGGGATGGGTGATGGGTCATGGATTGCTATAGCACGATAGAGTATCATCAGATGAATGCATGTATGAACTGTCAAGGCGTTCCATGAAAGAAAACAGATGTTATAAGACATTTACCCCAACGTTAAGTTTATGAATGTGCTAAGTTTGTGACATTGACCTTGGGGTAATGGCTGGGTGGTGAGTCATTGATTTGCTACAGCATGATAGAGGGTCATCTGAGGAATGCATGAATGAAATCACAAGGTGTTCCATGAAAAGAAACAGATGTTACAAGACATTTACCCCAACGTTAAGTTTTATATGAATGTACTAAGTTTGTGAGCTTGACCTTGGGGTAATTAAGGGCTTGGTGGTGGGTCATGGATTTGCTACAGCATGATAGAGGGTCATCTGAGGAATGTATGTATGAAATAACAATGTGTGCCATGAAAGGAAACAGAAGTTATAAGACATTTACCCCAACGTTAAGTTTGTGGACGCCGACGCCGACGACGCCGGGGGTATGACATAAGCTCTTCTTCAATTCGTGCAGGCGAGCTAAAAAAAACATAGTGACACGATAACATGGAACTCAAGTTGTGCTTTGAACCAGGGGATTTTCTGATCAATCAGATCACTTCCGAGACATAGTTAATCTTTCATAATTAGCGAACAACGTATACTCTGCTCAGTGGGTTAATCTAGTGGATAACACTGAGAACTCCGGATATTAAGCACCCTTTTCCAATGGAACGTAGCAATACTGTTTGCAGCTACAGTCTAGCCTGTCTGCGCACACATTGTATTGATTCTTGCAGTGTGGATCAGGGGTGCGTTTCACTAAACTCCGTACGACTAAAATGTTTCGTAAGTGTAAATTTAGGATCGTCTGTAAATTTAAATTGATGGATTTACATTTATTGAGCATAGGCTGCATATGCTCAATAAATGTAAATACATCAATTGAAAACTGCAGACGATCGTAAATTTGCACTGACGAACATTTTAGTCGTACGAAGTTTAGTGAAACGGGCGACAGAATCTGTACGGCTTATGAAGTTGTCTGGTGTTTCTCCGACTGAATCAATGGCGAACAGTGCACACCCAGATCAGCCTGCGCATAAGCCAGGCCCGTAGCCAGGGAGGGTCGGAGCGGTCGGGCGCCCCCCCCCCCCCCCCCCCCCCCCCCCCCCCCCCCCCCCCCCCCAGCCTCGATGTCCACTTTTTTAGCCTCGATGTCCACTTTTGTAGACCCCCCTATATACCTCAGGCCCCTTGGGCCTTCGAAACGACCCCCCTTCAAACAGGTCTGTCTACGGGCCTGTAAGCGTTGACAGATCTGGGTCTACACTGGTCGCAAATGCTAACAACTAGACCAATGTATGCGATTTCCCGAAATTTATATAGAATATTTTCGATATTTTTTTATAAATAACTTGTAAAGTTGACCAAAAAATCAGACCACGCGTCTAATTCAATGTCATTTACGAAATGTATCGTACTTGGGCAATATCTGCGGGGAAAAAAACGGTGGTTTGATAAGGCAGAGTATATCTGTCAAGCCTACAGGTACCAATAAGATAAGACTCCATTTCTTCAGACACGGTGATACAGGCTACGCGTAAATTCCGTCGGAAATTCCGATCGAGGCGGAGCTAATTAGGGCGGAGTCAATATTCATGAGCTACCGGGTTACGTGGATACGTCGGTTAGCTTAGCTTCAATGTGCGTACGATATATTTACGAAAAACGAAATAACTCTGACGTAGAAGCTTGAAAGCTGATAAAGAATACGTTGCAGATGGGGAGTTCACGCATTTACATCCACACCAGGGCGCCGTTTCACTAAACTTCGTAAGACTAAAATATTCGTAAGTGCAAAATTAAGATATTCTGTAAATTTCACATTAACAATGTTTTCTTGCAAACAATTATTGGATTTTCATTTATTCAACATGTTCAATAAATGTAAATCCATGTATTGAAATTTCCAGACGATCCTAAATTTACACTTAAGAACATTTTAGTCGTACGAAGTTTAGTATTTAGTACGAATTTTAGTATTTTAGTCCTAAATGTTCGTTAGTTACCTTTCGATGTAATTTACAAAATGTATCGTACTTGGGCAATATATGTGGGAAATAAACGGTGGTTTGATAAGGCAGAGTACATGTCAAGCCTACAGGTTACTGGTACCAATAAGATAAGACCCCATTTCTTCAGACACGGTGATATACAAATGTAGGCTACGCGTAAACTCCGTTGGAAATTCCGATCGAGGCGGAGCTAATTAGGGCGGAGTCAATATTCATGAGCTACCGGGTTACGTGGATACGTCGGTGAATGTGTTCAATTGCTTAGCTTCAATGTGCGTACGATATATTTACGAAAAACGAAATAACTTTGACGTAGAAGCTTGAAAGCTGATAAAGAATACGCTGCAGATGGGGAGTTCACGCATTTACATCCACACCAGGGCGCCGTTTCACTAAACTTCGTAAGACTAAAATGTTCGTAAGTGCAAAATTAAGATATTCTGTAAATTTCACATTAACAATGTTTTCTTGCAAACAATTATTGGATTTTCATATTGAACATGTTCAATAAATGTAAATCCATGTATTGAAATTTCCAGACGATCCTAAATTTACACTTAAGAACATTTTAGTCGTACGAAGTTTAGTACGAATTTTAGTATTTAGTACGAATTTTAAAATTTTAGTCGTACGAAGTTTGGGCCCTCAGAACTGGAATTTATATTGCATACATTATTTTGCTTCATCACATTTTGGTCTCAGATGATATCTCAGATATCAAAAATGTGCTGGGTTTTTTTCTTGCTTCATGCACAGTAAATTACAAATATCAAATTAATCGCATCATTTTATTTGATCAAATTCGCAAAAATATGCGTTATATTCAAGTACATGCTATCAGAAACTGTGATAAGCTGTTTAGATAATTGGCTTGGCATAATTTGGCATATCCCTATACACGTACAATTTTAAGCAGGGGCGTAGTGAGCCAATTGTATTCTGCAGGCCAAAAGAAAAGAGAAAAGAAAACTTTTTCAAAGTACATGTATATCGCAAATAGTGCTCTATGGCATATAGGCTTAAAGGGGTACATCAAGATTTTTTTCAAAAATACTATAAAAAATAAAAACCTGTTTTCATCATGGCCCTATGCAACGTCGTTTAATTGAAGATATATGACTTTAATTGAAGATATATGACGATACTAGGACTGCTGGAAAAAAAATCATGATTATTTTTGTTTAAATAATATAAAAAATAAAAATGTGTTTTCATCGTGGCCCTGTGCAAAGTGGTTTGATTGAAGATATATGACGATACTAGGACTGCTGGGTTGTTTCAATTTTCACCGATATCGGTATCATAATTATGTTCTATCTTGTTGAACGCAAGAAGATAGGAACTCTGATATGTATGTACCTACATGGATGAAAATAGAAACAACCCAGCGGTCCTAGAATCGTAATATATCTGCAATTAAACCACTTTACACAGGGCCACGATGACAACACGTTTTTATTTTTTATAGTATTTTAAAAAACAAAATCCTGATATGCCGCGTTAGCAACACAAATTACAATTGTAAATATACTTTTATCCCGTCAACACAGTGCGTATGTGCCGTGAAACACGGTGCCGTGAAACATTTTTGACATCCTGTCAATACGACCTAATAACTGCGTATGAATATGTGAGGTGACTGGGGTTATTTTGTTTTGCATTTTAAAGCCATGTGTAGGTGTTGACGGGATAAATATAATAGTAGGTTAGTGCCGTGAATGGGAAAAATATCTGGCGCGGCACGGAAACGGGATGTGCTCAGCAGAGCCTCGCCCATCCCGTTTCCTAAGCCTTGCCAGATATTGTTTCCATTCCATAAACTTGGAAAAGCGATAAAAAATTACAATTTTCGAAAGAAATAAAAAAAACAATTTTTTTTTTTATTTTCGAAAATTGTAATTTTTTAAGGCCTCGTCCAGTATTCCCGCGACTTTTCCAAGTTTATATCCCCGATAAATTCCACAAAAAGGCCATTCATTCCTTATAATTCCAGCATTTTAAATAAATTCATCAAGAAAATGTGTTTATTTTCCGTTTTCTTAAGAATTATTATTACGGAAAGTAGTTCGGCGTGGGAGTTTACTGGGATATAAATTTTGGACAGAGATTTGCTACGGGCCAATCAAATGTTAGGGAATTGTGTAAATATTGTTGTGCTGGAATTATATACATATGATCCACGTGTATTTACATACAGCACAGAGCATTATCATGATTATCTGTGAACATTTCGAATAATTTTATTATTTCTTCTCTGAAATATGTGTTGTCATCAACATTTGACGGTTCAAATGGGTGATCACAATATTACGCAATATATACTTTCGTGGATATATGAAGAAAATAGTGTGTTTGTTTGTGTATTGGTGTTTAACGGCCTATCAACAGCTACGGTCATGTAAGGCCGGGCAAACGGGCTCGATCCCGTTTTAACCTGCTGCATTGGGGTGAGGGGAATCCAAAAATCAGAACGGAATATTTGTAATCCTATTTTAGGGGAAGGGGCCAAGTGACTTGGTGTTGTATAGACCTTGCACCAGGTAAGGTTATTCTAATTTCAGGGCTGTTTGTTCGTTTGTTTGTTTATTAGTGTTTAACGGCCTATCAACAGCTAAGGTCATGTAAGGCCGGGCAAACGGTTTCGATCCCGTTTTAACCTGCTGCATTCCGGGGGGTGGGGGGAATCCCAAAATCAGAACGGAATATTTACATGGAGAACAAATATATTCAGCCCTGAAATTAGAATAACCTGACCTGGTGCCAGGTCCATACCCTAAAATAGGATTACAACTAATCGTAATACTCGGATAAGGGGTATAACCAGATTCAACTGTCACATACAAAATGCCAAAGACGTATGTGAGGGCTAAACCTGGGGCCCGTTTCACTAAACTTCGTACGACTAAAACGTGCAAAATTCACATTACCAATGTGTTCTTGTAAATAATTATTGGATTTACATTTAATGAGCATACCTATGCTGAATAAATGTAAATCCATCAATTGAAATTTCCAGACGATCGTAAATTTGCACTTACCAACATGTTAGTGCTACGAAGTTTAGTGAAACGGGCCTCAGGTCTCTAGTCGGAATTCCGGTAAGGATGAACCCCGATCGTTAAATTACCCATCACATTTTCCCACCTGCCACCCACTAAAAACTAATCTGCATATTATATGTGATGCAGCAATGTGTTATCCGTCAATGCAGGACAAAACCCACTGGGACATAACCCCCTTCGTGTGAAAATGATGTTTACAGGGTGGACCCCTTCGTCGTTTTCACAAGGTGGACATAACCCCCTTCTCGGTTTTCACAGGGTGGACATAATCACCTTCATCATTTTTGCAAGTTGGACAAACCCATCCCAATTAAAACCATTAATTTCTGGGATGAATAAAGCATTTGTTTTCTGTTCATTATTACTAATGACATATATTATGCTACTAAACTTTTAATTTCAGACGTATACATAATACACAACAAACAAATATTCATATATTTGTAATTAAAGATTCATTCAAATGAGGGTGTGGTTATGTCCACCCTGTAGAAATATTGAAGGGGGTTTTGTCTAACTTGCAAAAACAATGAAGGGGGGTTTGTCCACCCTGTAAAACCTGAGAAGGGTGTTATGTCCATGGGGTCATTTTTACACGAAGCGGGTTATGTCCAAGTAGTTTTTGTCCGGTTACCGTTATCAGTCAATGTGTCAATGCACATATGCTACCTAATAAACACAAATGAAACATGCCATATCATTTTATACCCAAGAAAATGTGCGATGGTGCATGAAATACATAAACGAGATACACGTACATGTGATAGTTTCGGTAAAATAGATCGAAAGTTGACGAAATCATCATAGCAGATGCTGAATAATTCCAGCACAAAAATATTTACACAATTCCCTAGCATTTGATTGGTCCGTAGCAAGTCTCTGTCCAAAATGTACATCCCAGTAAACTCCCATGCCGAACTACTTTCCGTAACCGCCAGTCGCAGTTAGAATAATTCTTAAGAAAACGGAAAATATACACATTTTCTTGATGAATTTATTTCAAATGCTGGAATTATAAGGAATGAATGGCCTTTTTGTTGAATTTATCGGGGATATAAACTTGAAGGCCTTCGTCCAGTATTCCAGCGACTTTTCCAAGTTTATCGATACATTCCACAAAAAGGCCATTCATTCCTATAATAGATCGAAAGTTGACGAAATCATCATATCAAATGATTGACTTCCACATTTGCTCTGAAAATGTCGTCAATTATCGACGTCCTTTACGTAAAATATCGTATTTTTTGTAAATATATTTCATGAGATATCCCTCGATCATGTTCTTTGGATCGACTTACAACGGTACCAAATGGCATGGCGTGTCTCATTATTGCATACTCACACGTTAAGTAATCCAAAGTAAAGTATACGTATACATATACGTGTACAGTATTTATAGTCAGTATAAACCGATCCCTGTGTTTATATTTGCTACATGATATTCTGTAGAAAACTACGGAGCCCCGCAGGGGATGTAACATTATTTTTTATTAATTCGTTCCCACGAAATAACAATTCGTTCCCTCAATCTAACAATTCGTTCCCACGAAATAACAATTCGTTCCAACGGGAACGAATTGTTAATTCGTGGGTACGAATTGCTATATCGTGGGAACGAATTGTTAATTCGAGGGAACGAATGGTTAAATTGAGGGAACGAATTGTCATTTTGTGGTAACGAATTGTTAATTCGTGATAACGAATTGCCATATCGTGGGAACGAATTGTTAATTCGAGAGAACGAATGGCTAATTTGAGGGAACGAATTGTCATTTCGTTGTAACGAATTGTTAATTCGTGATAACGAATTGTTATATCGTGGTAACGAATTGTTAATTCGAGGGAACGAATGGTTAAATTGAGGGAACGAATTGTCATTTTGTGGTAACGAATTGTTAATTCGTGATAACGAATTGCTATATCGTGGGAACGAATTGTTAATTCGAGGGAACGAATGGTTAAATTGAGGGAACGAATTGTCATTTCGTTGTAACGAATTGTTAATTCGTGATAACGAATTGTTAATTCGTGATAACGAATTGTTATATAGTGGTAACGAATTGTTAATTCGATTGAACGAATGGTTAAATTGAGGGAACGAATTGTCACTTTGTGGTAACGAATTGTTAATTCGTGATAACGAATTGCTATATCGTGGGAACGAATTGTTAATTCGAGGGAACGAATTGTTAAATTGAGGGAACGATTTGTTATTTCGTGGGAACAAATTAATAAAAACAAATCCATGTCCCCTGCGGGGCTCCGTAGAAAACAGCAGTCTAGAAGAGTACATTATATTTCTTTTTATTTTGGTTAACATTACATGATGATTGTGTTACCACTGGCGTCAGGAAATACCAGTGTGGGCGGAGCGAAGACGTGAATAAATCAGCTTGATGAATAGTTAATTAACCGTTCCGTAACTTCTGTATGTCAAGCCGAATGCACTATAATTCCTCCTATAGGAAACGGGCAGGCAATTGATTTCCAATCGACCCACATGTATACAAACATGACAATCGCAAACTACCCGAGGCAAAGTTAATTGTGTTACTTACATTCCTGGATCTAAGCCGGTTCTAGATCCATGCCAAACACGGTGGCATACGGGTCGATTTGCACGAGTTATTTCCCCATTTGTTGGCGGAACCGTCTACTTTCGCTTTCAAAATTACTATCTCACCCCACTGTATCAAGTCGTGCAGCATCTATTTTATTTATATCTCTGTCATAATAATAATCAGTGCCGTTATCCTGGGAATTTACACCTTGTTGCTTAGAACAAGGTGCATGATCACGTGGTTACAACAACAACACATTCGCCCACTCCAAAGTAAGTATTATTTGATATTTTCCTTAATATGCAACGGATTTTGATGAAATATGGCGCAGCAAACGCGTCTTCATGAGCTGCATTTGGTGGTCCATGGGGTTTGGCACAGACTTATGTCGTTTTTGAGAAGAATCGATGTCCGTGTCGGAGACACGGAAATCGATTATGCACAAAAACGACAGAAGTTTGTGCGAAAATACAGAAACCACCAAATGCAGTTAATGCACCATATTTCATCAACATCCGTTACGTAATAAGGACACTATAAAAGAATACGTACTTTGAATCAGATGGATTCTGGAAATTTCCGTACTTGTTGTTGTTAGTAACACGTGATCATACACCTTGTTAGAAGTTGTACCAGGACTGGTTTACGGTCACATTATCCATTCGCCGACTGGCTTGCCGAGGAATTCCTACCGTTTCCGAGCCGAGCCTGATAAGCTTGCTATCAAAAGACAGTCTCCTGGTATTCTATTTATCAGGTAACGTTTTATGCCGAAAATGACCACAGATGACGTCGTTATCTATGGACAGAACGCGGACTTGTTTACGTTGCGTCATTGCACTGACGTCATTCTGTAATGTCACGTGACGTCATCCAACAAATGGAACGTCAGTTTTCACTTCGTTGTAACCCGGATGTTGGTATCAAGTCAATGCCTGATACAACAATATGTTAACAGTCAGTTACCTGATAAATGTAAATATACGTGGATCATATTTATGGGTTGCCACATATAACGTTTTCACTGCATATACGCGCATCATTATTGGGTATACAAATGTATATGGTATGTGTTGTCTGGTCAGCCACGTTAAGTTTAGTGACGGACGGACGCACGCACGGACGACAACATGACTCCAGTATACTCCCCCACAACGAGTTAGTTGTATAATAAACCATATAGATGAGATTAGTAAGTCTTTATGCAGATACTGCTACCAATAACAAGAGCTGTAGGAGAACAGCATAGCTCGACTACGAGGGTTGTCGATGTACACATAGCTTGACAAAGAAGGTGGCTGCGGCCTGCATAAAAACCTTAACCAAGGTTGACTAAAAACCTTAACCAAGGGAAATTAAGTAAGTAATTCAAGGTTAAATGTAGGTCAATGCCAGATATAGGTCAGGGGTTATTGATGTACATCACTAGGAGATGAAGTTTTCCAAGTATGGTTTCAGTAGGCCCAGGAGTATTCCATATACAAGCTTGACTAAAAACCGTAACCAAGGGGAAATAACTAAGTAATCCAATGATAAAAGTAGGTCAAGGTCAAATATAGGTCAGGGATTATTGATGTACATCACTAGGAGATCCAAGTATGGTTGATGTAGGCCCAGTAGTATTCCATATACAAGCTTGACTATAAACATTAACCAAGTAATTCAAGGTTAAATGTAGGTGAAGGTAAAATATAGGTCAGGGGTTATTGATGTACATCCCTATGAGAATAAGTTATCCAAGTATGGTGTCTGTATGCACAATAGTATTCCATATACAAGCTTGACTAAAAACCTTAACCAAGGTTGACTAAAAACCTTAACCAAGGGGGATTAACTAATTAATTCAAGGTTAAATGTAGGTCAATGTGAAATATAGGTCAGGGGTTGTTGATGTACATCACTAGGAGATGAAATTGTCCAAGTATGGTTGGTGTAGGGCCAGGAGTATTCCCCCATCTACAAGGTTGACTAAAAACCTTAAACAAAGAGAATGAACTAAGTAATTGAATAGGAAATGTAGGTGAAGGTCAAATATAGATCAGGGGTTATTGATGTACATCCCTATGAGAAAAGGTTGTCCAAGTATGGTGTCTGTATGCACAATAGTATTCCAAGTACAAGCTTGAGTAAAAACCTTAACCAAGGTTGACTAAAAACCTTAACCAAGGTGACTTAAGTAAGTAATTGAAGAGGGAATATTAGGGGTCAAGGTGAAAAAATATATCAGGGTTGTTGATGGACATTACTAGGAGATGAAGTATGCACAATAGTATTCCATGTAGAAAGCTTGACTAAAACCTAACCAAGGTTGACTAAAAACTTTAACCAAGGGGAATTAACTAAGTAATTCAAGGTTAAATGTAGGTCAAAGTCAAATATAGGTCAGAGGTTGTTGATGTACATCACTAGGAGATAAAGTTGTCCAAGTATGGTTGGTGTAGGGCCAGGAGTATTCCATCTACAAGCTTGACTAAAAACCTTAACCAAAGAGAATTAACTAAGTAATTCAAGAGGAAACGTAGGTCAAGGTCAAATATAGATCAAGGGTTATTGATGTAGATCCCTAGGAGATGCAGTTGTACAAGTATGGTGGGTGTAGTGCCAGGAGTATTCCATATACATGCTTGACTAAAAACCTTAACCAAGGAGAATTAAATAAGTAATTGAAGAGGAAATGTAGGTCAAGGTAAAATATAGATCAGGGGTTATTGATGTACATCCCTATGAGAAAAAGGTTGTCTAAGTATGGTGTCTGTATGCACAATAGTATTCCATGTACAAGCTTGACTAAAAACCTTAACCAAGGTTGACAAAAAACCTTAACCAAGGGGAATTAACTAGGTAATTCAAAGTTAAATGTAGGTCAAGGTCAAATATAGGTCAGGGTTGTTGATGTACATCACTAGGAGATAAAGTTGTCCCAAGTATGGTTGGTGTAGGGCCAGGAGTATTCCATCTACAAGGTTGAATAAAAACCATAACCAAGGGGAATTAACTAAGTAATTCAAGAGGAAATGTAGGTCAAGGTCAAATATAGATCAGGGGTTATTGATGTACATCACTATGAGAAAAGGTTTTCCAAGTATGGTGTCTGTATGCACAATAGTATTCCATGTAGAAAGCTTGACTAAAAACCTTAACCAATGGGAATTAACTAAGTAATTCAAGGTTAAATGTAGGTCAAAGTCAAATATAGCTCAGGGGTTGTTGATGTACATCACTAGGAGATAAAGTTGTCCAAGTATGGTTGGCGTAGGGCCAGGAGTATTCCATATACAAGCTTGTCTAAAAACCTTAACCAAGGAGAATTAACTAAGTAATTGAAGAGGAAATGTAGGTCAAGATCAAATATAGATCAGGGGTTATTGATGTACATCCCCATGAGAAAAGGTTGTCCAAGTATGGTGTCTGTATGCACAATAGTATTCCATGTACAAGCTTGACTAAAAACCTTAACCAAGGTCGACTAAAAACCTTAACCAAGGGGAATTAACTAGGTAATTCAAGGTTAAATGTAGGTCAAGGTCAAATATAGGTCAGGGGTTGTTGATGACCATCACTAGGAGATAAAGTTGTCCAAGTATGGTGGGTGTAGGGCCAGGAGTATTCCATATACAAGCTTGACTAAAAACCTTAACCAAAGAGAATTAACTAAGTAATTCAAGAGGAAATGTAGGTCAAGGTCAACTATAGACCGGGGTTATTGATGTACATCCCTATGAGAAAAGGTTGTCCAAGTATGGTGTCTGTATGCACACTAGTATTACATGTACAAGCTTGACTAAAAACCGTAACCAAGGTTGACTAAAAACCTTAACCAAGGGGAATTAACTAAGTAATTCAAGAGGAAATGTAGGTCAAGGTCAAATATATATCAGGGGTTATTGATGTACATCACTAGGAGATGAAGTTGTGCAAGTATGGTGGGTGTAGGGCCAGTAGTATTCCATATATACAAGGTTGACTAAAAACCTTAACCCAGGCGTGACGGTGACGCCGACGCCACTCCGACGCCGACGCCGGGGTGACAACATAAGCTCTACTTATTCTTCGAATAGTCGAGCTAAAAATGCACACACACCTGTAATATCCAGATACTAGTAACAGACCGATTTTGATGCAACACATTTACGTCTCTACACAAGTGTGTAGAAGCCAAATTGTACATGTAAAACACCAACATGTGCCTATTATTTTATAACTACATCATATGGCGTGATTTCCTTGCTGGCAGCATTTGCTTAAAGACTTATTGAACACATATGTATGGTTTGTTTGTATAAATAGCTATCGGTTTATTAGTAGGGTTTTTATTAGATTTCCATTGACTTTACATGGGGTCACAAGTAAGGGTACAACAACCTTAAGTCACTTTCATCGCCTGTGGACCAGCTGCGGGTCTGTTCGACATGCAGCCAATGGCATCTAAAATGTAAATGCTTGGACTGAACGACGGCACTGGCTCGATGACCTCGCATGTCGTCTCCCAAGAACGGGAGATAGGAATGAGGTTGATACAGAGGAAACCGGCCCCAGGGGCCTAGCTCTTATTAGAATAGTCTCCTCCGGTTCGTTAACGTGCACAGACTCTCCCTCAAATCTGATACACGGGACCGCCGTTCAAAGTCCCCATCTCAAAGGACTAGTAGAGCAGGAAATACAAAGTATCTGAGAAATACTGACGCCCGGGAACTGAACCCTGAATCGCACCGGGTCGCCAGCGTGGTAGTCCGACGGTGTTACCCCTCGGCCATTGTCTGCTCCGTCCAATGGCATCCAGGCGCGGATCATTTTTTGAAATCTACATCGCGTTCTGACGCATTTTGGAGCAAAAATATTGACACTGTCACAGTATGTTTAGACTTGATTTTTAATTGAAAACTTTTAATTTTGAAACAATAAGACAATGACCGAAAAATGCATGGAATACATGGCACTTGGCATGAAACGTGCCTTGTAACTTGTAACAAATCTTTATTCGGCGAATTTTAGGGGCGTGGGGGGGGGGGGGGGGGGGGGGGGGGGGGGGGGGGGGGGCGCGCCGGGTCCCCCCCCCCCCCCCTGAATCCGCCCATGACATCTACTTGACGCATTACAATTTAAACGATTCAATTAGATTGGATAGAAGATATTCCCTCGTGCAATCTCAAACATTTAAGCCACCAATGACCGTTCCAAGACGGTACACATACCATAATGTACACTGTCCATAATGTCTGTTTTATATATACAGTGGAACCTCTCTAAACCGGTCAACCTGGGAGGTCCCCAGGGTGTCCGGATTAGAGATGTTCCACTGTAAATCAGACATTTGACTATGACAAAGTGTATATGCAGCTGTGCTTTGCGAACTATCATCATAAATATACACCAATGAAACGCATACAATTAAGGATACACAGACTGACTGTGTGTCCGGTTTCGAGAGGATCTACTGTATGTGGCTGTGATTTGGAGAAATGGGGATTACGGGCTTTGCGACCAGTGTAGATCCAGATCAGCCTGTGCATCCGCACAGTCTTATCAGGATCTGCACTGTTAGCTATTCCATCAATGAAACACATGTCTTGTTTCTAAACAGCAATATAGATAGTGTTTATTCTACACGAGTGTGCTATTCGATCAGGAGCTACACTGGTCGCAAATCCCATAAGCCCCATGTCTCCAGTCACAGCCACATATGTGTTCGTTTTCTTCGAAAGGACAGATTGGATTGTCGTTTCTTTAGACCTTACTACGCTGAATTAAATTTTGTCGTCTGCTGGAAATGTTTTATTTTCAATATTTCTCGATAAAAACCTGTTTTGACAGCGCATGAGAATCGTCTCCGCTGAAGACGATTCTCATGTGCTGCCAAAACAGGTTTTCTGTTAAGAATTAAGGCAACAGGGTTCTTCGGTCTCATGTCATGAGGAGCTCGGGCATGCATCAAATTATGTAACAATACATACGGATATTAAGCGGGTACCTAATTATGTAACTACAGTCTACGCTCGTTTACTCGAAGTCCGTCGGACTGTGATAAATGAGTGTAGGACAACCCCCCCCCCCCCCCCTCTCCCTGATTTTTGACACATCGATCAGGACAAAAATCCCCCGTCTAATAAAATCACAGGTAGGACATAATCCCCCCCATCAAATTCAAGGTAGGACAAAATCCCCCCCCCCCCCCCTCCCCCCCCCCCAATGGAAATGTAGCCTAGGACACAACCCCCCCCCCCCCCCCCCTATCATATTCAGTACTTTTTATTTGCACAATAAACATCAAGCACATTTAATGAAGTATTTTCAGTTGCACAATCAAACAAGCACATTTAATAAAGTATTTTCAGTTTCACAATAAACGTCAAACAAGAATATGTATGTATCGTTTGTACATTTCTATACTGATGTCGGTCCCAAACCATATTGTTTTAGTGAAGAATCGATTACCATTTCAAAGAATTATTCGCCAAAACGATGCTAGGTAAATCCTGTAACAATCATTCATTTCTGTTTGTTTTAATAAAACGTAATCCTTAATCAACTACTTGAAAGAAATCAGGCAATTCAATTACCCTGATTAAAGAGCATTAGAGGGTGAAATTAATGCAATGATTCTTTCAAAACATTTTGTCCTACCTGCATTTTAGACGGGGGGGGGATTTTGTCCGTATCCCGTGATAAATACTTCGAGTAAACCGAAGTTCGACGTAACGAAATCTGAACAAGACCTTGAAATATTACCATACACGTTACAGGACGCAACTCCCATACGACATGTGACACACGGAGTTACACGTTTGCAACTATAATGTGTTTACTTGCGTTTGCCTATACCCGCATGTGTGTAGTCGAACTAAGTATACGCATCTGTATTATCAGGGTGGAACAAGAAAAGACAATTCAAAGCAGTAAAGTAGCATGTAGACCGCTTACAGTTTAATTGGTGTCGAGTAAATCACCTTGAACACTTATGCAAGGTTTGTTTACACAGGTAAACAATTCTAGTCTTTGACCCGGTAAATTGGCGCCGCGAATTCGCACTTCGAGTGCAAACTGACACTTGACTTAACGAGAGTGAAATACGACACATTTCTGTTTTCGGGACCTAACAATTAGTTCGAATTGGCGAAAATTCGACGTAACGAAATTCGACGTAACGGTAGCCAGTTACATTGAACATAATAGTATCTGAAACGGACACGACTTCGACGTAACGAGGGAATTCGACTTAGCCGAATTTGATTAAACGAATGTAAAACATTCCAAATGTTTTAAAACATCGAAAGTGTCCGTTTTTAGTCTAAGGGTGTAAAGATGCATCGACTTATCGATTGTAATGCTCACGATAGTGCTATTGCGATGGTGGTTTGTAATATTGGAAAAAATCGCGATAGTAAGACGAACTATCGATTGTTTCGATAGTTTTCACAATATACATCTCAGAATGCTAAATGTGCAAGTTTTCATGCATCTTTGGCTCGCGTTGTCCGTAATTTCCTGTTAATCGCAGCCCGTGATATTAAACGTTATCCTGCGGATGATTTGGTAGGGCGGAATGTTACACCGCACCGGATTGGGTATAGGCTAAAACGGAGATCTACTGGCTCATTCGGGGAGCTGAATTAGGAAAATAGTTTGGGTCGAATACAAGTTCTGATTGTTTTTGGGGATCTTGTTGAACTGTAAACATTGTTCTTTTATCAATTTATCCATTTTGAAATTATTTCCGACACGTTATTGGAAGATGGTTTATTTGTATATAATATCGGATAAAGTATCATGCAGTACAGTCCGCGCTTTACAGTCAACCGGAAACGGGCGTTGCTTCCTAGTTACGAACAAAATGGAGTTTCTTTCTAATCAAAGGCGAAATCGAAAGTATGGACCCATTTCGGGACTGTAGATCCAGATTAATTTGGACATATGACGTCATTTCACTCATTTGAAGTCATTTGTAAATTATACAAATGAATTCTCAAAAGTCCAATAGTATTGCAATACTATTGCAATATTTTTCCGATATTGCGATACTATCATGATAGTTATATCAACTGTCGTGATACTATCGCAATAGTAAAAATGCCGCAATAGTCAGCCCTAGTTTTTTACACAGTATTTAAACTAATGTTTCAATTTCGTGCCGGTAGTGGTGATCACCAGTGTATGTACATGTGACGAAATGGGGATTAGTTTTAATTATTTAAATAATATCTTAAAAAGTATAATGATTGTACACCAGAAAATGCATTGTATGAATAAATATTGATTTCCGTTGAATATATATTAGATTTGTGTTATAGTTTGAGAAAACGCGGTTATGTCTCATGACCTCAACATTATTAAAATCCGTCATTTAAATAAGCCAAAATAATGACAATAAGCATGATAACTGTACCAGGTAATGCACCAGTCAATGGAAATCCCCCCGCCCCCCCCCCCCCCCTGGCCCGGGGAATAGCGGGGCTTATAATTTTGACTCAGTTAAAGCCCCGCTATGTCCCCGCAGTGCGGGGCAATCTGGCTGGTTAAACCCCGGGTAAATGGCCCCGCACCCCGGGGACATCAGTAAGGTTAAATCCCCGGTAAAGGCCCCGCAGTGCGGGGCATATTTCAAAGCTGATATTAAAAAAATGAGAAGAGAAGGCTTGTTCAATCAGTGTGTATAGATGATGTACAAAACATTTAAAAATAACAATTCAATCACTGGGTACAACCCAGTCTAGAGGACAAAGATTGATTGATTGATTGATTGAATATTGTTTAACGTCCGTTCAACAGCAAAGGTCATTACAGACAGGTCGGCAGTTTCGAATCCCTGCTCAAAGAGGACAAATTAATTCATCACTGACCTTTATAACATTACTTGTTCTGGGGCGATTTTACGACTGTTTGCACAATTTCCATTTTAGTGACTCTCCCCACAAGCGGGCCTACTGCAGACTTTCTAACCTCACCAAATCACTGGGCGCAGTCTCCATTTACTCAGCTCTTTAATATACAAAAGAATCAGGAAATACGGTCGATTTATTTTAGCAGTCAGAAGCAACAAATGGTCCGGCCGACTCCATTGGTCTGAGGAGCCACACATGGGTTAGAGTACTGCAGATTATTAATAGCAGCTTTTAGATTTACGCTA